>CAUDMG010001514.1:4217500-4225000 GCA_958450375.1 Homarus gammarus
AAGTGCCCCCCCTTTTTGAAGTCTGTCTGTCTGTCTGTCTGTCTGTCTCTGTGGGTATTAGCAGGTGCTGTTGTGTTAAGAGGCAAAACACACGTTCGTGACCCAGCAATCAGGATCAGGAGCGGCGAGTAAGAGGATCAACACGAACGGCAGCTTGTTACATCGAGGACACGCCACACGAGGACATACACACCACACGAGGACACACGCCACACGAGGACACACGCCACACGAGGACACACGCCACACGAGGACACACGCTACACGAGGACGTCTTTTATCTTAATGGGAAATGGAGTTCCTTGTTGATGCTTTCCTTAACGGATCATTACTGTGTGTGTGTGTGTGTGTGTGTGTGTGTGTGTAAGACTTGTATTGTCTCACCTTTATTAAGTGAAAGTTTAATAAGCATACTAGACACATACACACACGAACTCCGATAATAAACGCGCGCATAAGACACACACACACACACACACACACACACACACACACACACACACACACACACACCTCCAGACACATATGTATAAGTAAACAACTCACGAATTTCTATCAATAACAGCAAAACATTTTCTCTTCTCTCAAGGCCACAAAGTGTTCATTACGAGTTACACCCCCTCCCCCCTCCCTCCCTCTCCCCCTCCCCCTCCACCTCTCCCCCCTCCCTCCCTTTCTCCCCCTCCCCTTTTCTCCTTCCATGACCCTGTTAGAAATTCTTACCATGGACCTTGTTTAGTGGTGTCCAAACTTACCCCGTTTACCACTAGGCCTGTGTCCGGGGGGGGGGGGGGGTGATGGGGGGGGTGATGGGGGGTGATGGGGGTTGAGGTTGATAGGGTGGGAGTAAGGGTATTGGGGATGAGGGGGAGGGCGAGGAAGGGGATTGAGGATAAACGGGGATTGAGGATAAAGGGGGAGGGAGGGAAAGAGGGGAGGTAAAGGAGGGGGTGGGTAGGTGGAGGGTGAGAGGGGGAGAGAGAATAAGGGGAGGGAGGGGAAGAAGGAAGAGAAGGGGACAGGAAGGGGGAGGAGGAGAGTTAAGAGGTAAGGGGAAGGAAGGAGGGCTGGTGATTGTGGAGGAGGGGAGGGGAGGGGAGGGGAGGCGGGCCATCTTGACCAAAAAAAAAAAAAAACTCCAGATATAACGAAGTCATTTAAGTCTTCGAGAGAGAGAGAGAGAGAGAGAGAGAGAGAGAGAGAGAGAGAGAGAGAGAGAGAGAGAGAGAGAGAGAGAGACGTTTGTTGGGTATAATAATCCACTAAACAAAACGTATTGTTGCTGTGTTCGCAGAGCTGTCTTTTCCATCAGTATTTCCTGGAACACTTTTCACACCGCGAGAGAGAGAGAGAGAGAGAGAGAGAGAGAGAGAGAGAGAGAGAGAGAGAGAGAGAGAGAGAGAGAGAGAGAGAGAGAGAGAGAGAGAGATAAACAACACCAATTCAGTAGGTCAAGATGGGATACTACTGAAAATTGGGAAGGTTATTACAAGTTGCTATCACCCCACCCCACCCTCAACCCCACCACACCCACCCACCCCACCACACCCACCCAACCCACTCCACGCACCCAACCCATCCCACCAATCCCACCCAGGATAGAAATGTCTCTTTGGGGGGGCGTCTCAGATACCTAATAAAGAGGTCACAGTGAGCCAAGCTGTCGCGGGTTGGGTCGAGTTTTACTGGGCACCCTCAGGGACCCGTAACGAGACTGTACGTCATGTTACCCACCCTCCCCCACCCCCGAAAAAAAATACGTGGAGAAGTTACAAAGAGTGAAGAGGAGGTGGAAGAGGAGGAGGAGGAGGTGGTGGAAGGGGAAGAAGAGGTGATAGTGGAAAAGGAGGAGGTAGTGGAGGAGGGGAAGGATTAGGAGGTGGTGATAGTGGAAGAGGAGGAGGTGGAGAAGCCAAGACACGGACTGTGTATAGTGTGGGAGGTACAGTACAGGATAGTAGGTGGACGGGGCTTGAGTGTTCGGACGCTAATGAACATAATAAAAATATGGACGACTCATCCCCCTCCAGTGAAGTCCTCTACAGGCAACACATTTCTGACGGAGGCGATAATGACCACCCGAGACACGCCTCGACCTCCTGTCTACACGAAGGAGGCGATAGTGACCACCTGAGATACGCCTCCACCCTCTTCCTGACGGAGGCGATAATGACCACCTGAGACACGCCTCGACCTCCTGTCTACCCGAAGGAGGCGATAATGACCACCTGAGACACGCCTCGACCTCCTGTCTACCCGAAGGAGGCGATAATGACCACCTGAGACACGCCTCGACCTCCTGTCTACCCGAAGGAGGCGATAATGACCACCTGAGACACGCCTCGACCTCCTGTCTACCCGAAGAAGGCGATAATGACCACCTGGGACACGCCTCCACCTGAAGGAGACTCACCAAGGAGGGGCCACGCTCCCTGGACGGCACAAAGTTAACCCTGGTGGTCAGTGGTCGGCCGCGGGAGGTTCAGTGTGGGAGTAAAACTGGACAAAATAGGGAGTACCGGTGCTTGTCCAGGTAAGTCGTTTATTTATCACTGAGACTATTTTCTGCGGCCAGGTGTACTATGTTGATACACACAAACAAAAAAACAAAACCCACCTAGATACTCAAACACAAACAATTTTAGAGACAGTGGCAAGTGAAAGATTAAAAAGAACTTGAACATTGTGTCAAGGATTTACTAAAACTTACAGAAGATCAAGAAGTAAGTCACAGTACTCGACAGAGGGCGTTACTCTCTGCAACTTCATTACTGTATAATCAACAAGTCGAGGAAAATACGAACTGACTGACAAAAATAGCACTACATACCTCTTCCACATTCACGACGGGGGATAAAATAAAGGTCCACAGACAGACAGACAGACCGACAGACAGACCGACACATACACACACACACACACACACACACACACACACACACAGTATATAAGCTTGGCGAGTTTTCATTAGCAGATTATCAGAGACAGGTAGTGGGCGGGAGAGGTTTAAGGGTGTTCTTCTCTGCACCAAACCAGATTATGTGTCGCAGGCGAGGCAGCTCACACAAATCCTCGCCACAACCAACTAAGTGACTCGAGTTGAGAGTAACTTTGGCGCCCTTCATATCAACACTTGGGCAAACAGGGACGTGCTGCTGTGGAGTTATTTTGGCTGAAGCACCACAACATCTCTCTCCTCATCGTGTATTCCTCGCACCTCACCACAGTGGAGCTCCTGCCCTCCACACGTCTTTCTTTCCTCATAAAACCTCCAGTTCTCCTGTGCTGAGAGACAACCACTCCTAACACTACTAAATTAATACAATTTCCTCTTCCCTGCAGGACATGAGAGAAATTACTCCAGTACACTATATACCCTCACCTCCCTCACTCTGTCCTACTGTCAAACAATAAACTCTTACCAGAACATAACTCATGAAACAGATTTCTAAGTTATTGACAAAATATAGGACAGGTAGAGTCTTCTGGGGAGGGTAAAGGAAGTGGATGGGAACCGGGAGAAGAAAAGGTGAAGGGAGGGAGAGAGAGAGAGATGGGGGGTGAATCCAGGTCCGTGTTCCCGCCTCCGAGACAAGGGAGTTTGTTTGGTGGTTCTTAAAGATGACGAAGCGTGCAGCTCTGTGTACCTGCCCCCTCCCCCCTCCCCCATGCTTTACCGAGACCAATCCCTGCCACTAATTCATCCCCTGACACATGCCTTCACCTGACACATACCTTCACCTGACACATACCTTCACCTGACACATGCCTTCACCTGACACATGCCTTCACCTGACACATACCTTCACCTGACACATAACTTCACCTGACACATGCCTTCACCTAACACATACCTTCACCTGACACATGCCTTCACCTGACACATGCCTTCACCTGACACATACCTTCACCTGACACATACCTTCACCTGACACATGCCTTCACCTGACACATACCTTCACCTGACACATGCCTTCACCTAACACATACCTTCACCTGACACATACCTTCACCTGACACATGCCTTCACCTGACACATGCCTTCACCTGACACATGCCTTCACCTGACACATGCCTTCACCTGATACATAGTCATTCTTAGAATATAGTTTCTGTTCCAACAAATCGAAAGAGGAACTGTCAGTTTTGTCCACACACACACACACACACACACACACACACACACACACACACACACACGTCCTGAGAGCAGCAGCAGCACCACCCCGGCCGGACCTGTACGAGGAACTGTCACGTCCAGGACCACCGCCCGCCTCGCTACCTGCTCCCCGCAGAATTATGCCAATTCCAGGAAGTTTTGCCCATTAAATTATGAAAAGCACTAAAGTAAACGAGGTCCAAAACCAGAGTCTTGGCTGCACGCGCTGTTGCCGCTGAGAAATGAGCTCTTGGGCCTTTCAGGGAGTGGGAGGGGTACACTGTCGAGAATAAGCTATCATACAGCCGCCACGCTCTTGTGTGAGGCTGGACAGTGATGAATGGTTCATGAAGCTCCACACACACACACACACACAAATACCACACATACACACACACACACACACTACTCTACACCACACACACACACACACACACACACACACACACACTGTACAGAACAAGAGAGAACACAAAATAAACGAAAGGCCTATGTGAGGAGTAAAATCAATGCCATTTTTTTAACACAATTCTGAAGTCGTCGAACTCAAAAAGTTAAATTTTCGTACTGAAGGGGGTTACGTCGTTGTGCAGTACTCAAGGCTTTAAGTTGTCGTACTTAGGGGAGCACATCATTGTACTCAGGGGGTTAAGTTGTAAAACTCAACAAGTTAACTCAAATGTACTCAAGGATTGTGTAGTACTCAACGGGTCAGGACAAGACTGAACTCGGTGTCAACTTGATGGTGGTCGAGAAGACTTTACTACTAACGATGGTGGAGTGGCACTGTCATAAACACCTGACGGAGTAACTTGGCACTGCTTCACCGGGTTACGTCGGGAATGCCATCATCGCAGCTAGTAAGGTCACTGCCTGACCTTTATATGCACACAGACATGCACACTGCCTGCCTGTCTGCCTCTTCCACATTCATCACTGTCATCACCTCTCTCTCTTTCACTATAGACACTCTCACCTGCCTAACCGTCCTTAACACTATACAATTCCACCCCCCACACCCCCACACCCACAAAACACCCCCACACCCACAAAACACCCCCCCCCCCACACCCACACAAAATCTCCCCCAAACATAACACAGATGAGTTTGACCAAGTACATAAAGTCTACGGACAAATATACAACATTTTCATACATCAAACGACCGACCGACTGCCCACCGACACGAAAACGACCGACTACCCGCCGACACGAAAACGACCTACCGCCCACCGCCAAAAGATCTTGCACTGTGCCTCGCCCTCTGTGTTACACTTGGCGTCTCATACATACTGAAGGAGGTGGGTCAAGGGGTGAGGGGCGTGTCACTGGAGCTAACAGGAGCCTGAAACAGCAAAACAAACTGGGTGAATATAGTTGATGATTCGTAAAGGTCTTCCGCCCCCCCCCCTTACCTCCCCTCCGTGTTCTTCTCCTCCTCCTCCTCTTTTCCTTCTTCCTCCTACTCTTCCTCTCTCCCTTCCTTCCTCCTCCTTCCCTCACAGCTCTCCCGATTAAACCGATATGCAAAGAACACTGGCAGGTTATGGTAATCGCTTAGGGGATAATCCACGGACTTGTAATATAATCCAAAATAATCCATAATTGAAAAAAATATCCCAGAATAATCCACCAGCTTCAAAATAACTCAGGTTAATCCCTAAACTTATGATATAATCGAAAATAATCCACTATCTTGTAAACTAACCAAGAGTAATCCACAAACTTGTAATCCAAAATAATCCACCAACTCGAAAAAATAATCCAGAATATATCCCCCATCTGAGAGAGAGAGAGAGAGAGAGAGAGTCACAGGGCCAGCAAGCACCCTCGTAATGTGTATAGAATCATTTACTTCACTGGGTCTATTTTCAGCTGGTGGGGTGACGTCACTAGTGTAAACAATCACGCCCCATTCACTAACTAGCCCCGATCAGTGTCCACCTGACTCACCCCCCTTGCCTCGAACTACCTTGAGTGAGCTACAGTACAGTACTATTTAGTGTCCATCCTACATCACCCTCACGTACAGTACACTCGGATTCAAAAGGTTCACTCCCTCCCAAACTTGAAGCAGCATCGACCCCAAATGAGACCAAAGACCAAACCCGCACCAGATGACAAGTCAGGGGTTAAGTCATTTCGGAGACTAATTCACCTGACTTTAATTCACCACAGAGAATGAACTTTTGACATCGATTGTACAGTAAGCTAAAACAACTATCGGTGCAGGTGGGGGTCGATATGTTCCGAAATTTTACGTGTGACTAGTGACAGCTCTCATATACCAAAATTTATCGCCCATGGTCTCATATTGTTCCCCACAAAGTATGCACAGATAGTTGTTTTAGCTACTGTACATACTGAAATATATCTACGTGGAGGTGAAGAAATAAACAAAGGAATTAATGATCGATGAGGTGGGTGTGGTCAAAGCTGGATCAGACAGGTGTTGATGGGGGTCGTTCACCTGGAGGATAATAATAACTATCCCTCCAGGTAGCGTGATGTCAACAGAGCCACGTGGTCAGTGTAAACAAACAGATAACCTCAACTTACTGGGAACTTAAGTGTGTTAAACAAGGCGGCATTTTAAGACTGGGCAGATTTAATTCAGATTTCATGTATAGAAGGACAGATGAGAGAGAGAGAGAGAGAGAGAGATTAATCTAAGGCTAAAAATATATATAGTTGAGTTTCCTGAAATTAAAGAGAGAGAGAAACAGATAAACATTGAGAGAGAGAAATTAATTTTAACAGAAAGACAAAGAGAGAAAGAGAAAGGAACAGATTATAACAACGGAAGAGAATAAAGGATAAGTAAAGAAATAAGAGGAAAAGGGAGACGACATTTGGGGAGGAAAAAGATGACACACACACACACACACACCTAAAGTATTGGTACTTAACTGGTTAGTAATTTCCTACGTCTGTCCATGTACTAACTCCACCTCTTCTCTCCCCCCCCTCCTCCCTAACCCCCTCCTCACCACCTGCACCTCACCACCTGCACCTCACCACCTGCACCTCACCACACGGCAGAGACAGATCAATACGTGAAACACACCTGTATCAAATTTATTCTTTCGACCCATCCCCCCCCCACCCCCCCCCCCTCTCCTCTCCCAAAAAGGTGGTGTTGTGGTGAAAGGTGGTGGATAAGGAGTATTTCTTGGTGAGGGAGGTGAGGAGTGTGAGTGAGGGAGGGAAGGAAGGAAGGAAGGAAGGTATTGGGCCGGGTTTAGGGTGCTGTAACACACACACACACACACACACACACACACACACACACCAAGCCAGCATTAAAGTAGTGTATGAACATTGAGCAGAAGTACCACGGC
>CAUDMG010001514.1:4230000-4277500 GCA_958450375.1 Homarus gammarus
GTCCTACGAGTCCTATAACATAATAAACCTTCAAGGAATACAACTCTGATGAAACAAACACTTTTATGAAGAATATTTACTAGTTATTAAGGAAAGGTTCACGCCTTCACTCTCCACCTTAACACCAACTGAACCATTTGGCAAGTTCACGAAGATGAAACAAGAGTAAAAATCTCTCTCTCTCTCTCTCTCTCTCTCTCTCTCTCTCTCTCTCTCTCTCTCTCTCTCTCTCTCTCTCTCTCTCTCTCTCTCTCATAGTCGGGGAGACGAATGTATTACACCAGTGATGAGGGAACGAGAGTGGACCAAGAGACGGGGTTATACCAGGAGACAGGGAATATACCAGAAGACGGGGGAATACCAAGAGACGGGGTTTGAACCAGGTCAGATAGGCCTGTCTGGGCTCTGGGATCAAATGGAGGGGGGAGGGGGTGGAGGGGGGGAATTCTGCATAAAACCGTGGACTGACAATAAGGCGGTGCGCACACTGGCCCTCCCCCCTCCTCCCCCTACACCGTCAATGTGATATATGGATGACCCACCGCCAGCTCAAACTCACTGAACTATTGGTGTTCTTTAAAAGCTTTTTCCAACTTGGCAAGGCGGATTAAATACAAGAGAGAGAGAGAGAGAGAGAGAGAGAGAGAGAGAGAGAGAGAGAGAGAGAGAGAGAGAGAGAGAGAGAGAGAGAGAGAGAGACTTAACACGATTATCTTTTTTTTTCTCAGACAGGGATGACAGACAGGAGGCAGTAAGACGGATATAGAGACCTGTCTATTTTCTTTAGGGTCATGTGAACATTTCCCCCTCCCACCTGCAGTTTATTGCACCTGATGATCAAACACCCTAACGCTATCTGAAGGGGTTAGGTTAGGTTAGGTCAGGTTAAGTAGGTTAGGTTTGGTTAGGTCAGGCTAAGTTAGGTTAATCTTAAGGCAAAATAAACTAGGGGCCTAATCTTCAGGTGGGTTGGGTAAGGTTAGGTTTTGTTAAGTTAGGTTAGATAAGCGTCAGGTCAGGTTAGATTAGGTTAGATTAGGTTAGGTTAGGTCAGGTCAGGTCAAGTTAGATTAGGTTAGATTAGGTTAGGTCAGATTAGCGTCAGGGTAGTTAATCATAAGGTAAAATAACCTGAAGGGCCTAATCTACAGGAGGGTTACCCCGTCTTTCTACTGAAGTGAAGAAAAAAAAAACACTCGACTTTCCTAGTAAATGGAAATGGGGGAGAACTGCATCCATCCTCTAATTGACTTTGAGGAGCTGTAGCGACTGGCCGGCGGGGCGAGTTTTGAGCAGCTGGGTAAAGTCAACACACTGAAGGTCCTTGAAAGTAATGGAGAGCTCACATGGCAAACTGGTGAAGCCAAACATATATTGTGGTGTTGTGGACGATGGTGAGACAGGCCAGCACGTGATGATGGTGATGGTGGTGGTGATGATGATAATTGTGGTGATGAACGTGATGATGATGATGGTGGTTGTGGTGGTGGTCATAATTGTGGTGATGAAGGTGGTGATGGTGATGATGATGGTAATGATGATGATACAGGAGCCTTTACAAGAGTCTAAGAATACAAGAATTTTCTCTTCCAAGAGCCGAGAGGTCAAGCAATTTCTGGAGCCAGTCGCCAGGGGGAGTGACGTAAGCTCTTGATCCATATACTGCAGACTCTCTTTACTTTCCTCATTCTCCCTCCCTCCTCCAGCTTTCCTCCCTCACTCTCCTTCCTTCATTCACCATCTTCCCTCCATTCCTCCTTCCCACCTCCAGCCCCCCCCCCATTCCTCCCTCCTTCATCTCTCTTTCCCATCATCTTCCCTCCAACATCACTCCTCCCTCACTCCCTCCAACATCCCTCCCTCCCTCCCTCTCTCCCTCCATCCCTAAAAATAACAATAAATGACAAATTCAATATACTGTCCTCACTATAAAACAGCCACCCAAGACAATGTATATTAATACCTACCCTAAATGTAACCCGAAATGTAACTATACTGTAACCAAGACTAACCTTCTGTACCAACATAATCTGAACTATAATAAAACTGTATATATCCTATTTTATTTTTTGTACTCAGAACATTATATCAGAACTGTAAGTATAATCAGTCTTGGAATACAGTTTAGCTACAGATGGTTTCTCATAACAGCTCATTTCCTTATGACTGTCTACCTCACCCTTCTACCTCACCCTCCTACCTCACCCTCCTACCTCACCCTCCTACCTCACCCTTCTACCTCACCCTCCTACCTCACCCTCCTACCTCACCCTCCTACCTCACCCTCCTACCTCACCCTCCTACCTCACCCTCCTACCTCACCCTTCTACCTCACCCCTCTACCTCACAATACCTCATAATTCATAACAGTTGAGGGATTATTGTTTTGTTTTTTATGCCAAACAAACAATTAACCTTCCACATTGAAACACAAAAACTAGACAAACATTCATCTAAATTTCCTTTCATAATTTTTTCCCTCTATTCTTTCCCTCATTCCTCCCTCCATCCCCTTTGTCCCTCCCTTCATGTTCTTTCCGCTGTCCGTATTAAAAAAGTAAGTTCTTTATAGTGTCCGTATTTAAACAAGTAAGTTCTTTATAGTGTCCGTATTTTCTTTATGCTGTCCGTATTAAAACAAGGACTGTATGGCCTTTATAGTGTCCGTATTTTCTTTATGCTGTCCGTATTAAAATAAATAAGTCCTTTAAAGTGTCCAACAGTGTCCGTATTTTCTTAATGCTGTCCGTATTACAACAAGTAAGTCCTTTAAAGTGTCCAACAGTGTCCGTATTTTCCTTATGGTGTCCGTATTACAAGTCCTTATCCGTATTCATGCACGTAACACCAATTCAACCTACTCAAAAGGTTAAGTCATCGTACTCAACATGTTAATTCATCATGCTCATGAGGGGTTAAATCATCATACTCATGGGGTTAAATAATCGTACTCAACACGTTAAATCATCATACTCAAGCGGCTTAACGTCACCTAATAGTTACCTGTATTCACCTTCAGTTCTACACGAAGCAATTAAGACATCCCATCACTTGACACCTTGACGTGACCTATAACAAACTGTCACTACAAAATGGCAAACTGTACAAGTATTTTTTTTTAACCCGAGTCAAAATGAGTCTGACGATATATTTGTATTTATTTATTTTACTGTTTTTAACTCTTAATACATAAATCGGTAAATGGGTAAATATAATTCTATACGATAATCTAAAAAAATAAACAACCACTCAATAAAATACCCATAGAAAATTGTGTTGAAAAAATATGGCACAACGGAAGAAGGATTTTGACAACCTTACCGAGACAACAGGAGTCACAGTGTTAATTCTGAAATTCATCGATCACCCCAAGGACAGATAGTTTGAGTGATTGTACAGTAAGCTAAAACAACTATCTGTGCAGGTGGGGGGTCGATATGCTCCGAAATTTTACGTGTGACTAGTGACAGCCCTCATATACCAAATTCGTCCATGGTCTAATATTGTTCCCCACAAAGTATGCACAGATAGTTGTTTTAACTACTGTACGTATTGTAAATTTAATTCGCTAATTGTATAACGACGCGCGGGATAATTTTCCGTTCAACAAGTTAACAAAATCGTAATTACAATATTTATCTTTTTAATGTGACAGTATATAAAAAAAAACTAATCTTAGTATTTTTATAATTACCTTTAATGTTACAACATCAAGGACTCGGCGTCAACACCGAGGACTCAAAAACAACACCGAGGACTCAAAAACAACACCAAGGACTCAAAAACAACTCCAAGGACTCAGTGACATCAAGAACTCAGCATCAACAAACTAACAATCGACCGACGCTTTGCAGGGACAAGTGTGGTAACTCAATAGCCTCACCAACACTCTTGTATAACCAGTAACACAAACATCACAGCCATCCATTATAATACCCAGGTACATGTTGCCGCCACACACTGCATACTACATACGCCACGGTCTGAAATATTTACTCCACCCCCCCCACCCCCGAGAAAATGACTCCAAACTCCGGAAAATGACTCCTAACCCCCAGATAATTATACCTAATCCCTGGAAATTACTCCTAACTCCAGAAAATCACCCTAAACCCTCTTAGGTAAGGGTGTCCCTCGCTTTGACCCTACCCTACCCTAACTTAACCTAAATTATACTGAGCCGCTACATTAACCTAAATATTACTGAGACTCTTCCTTAACCTAAGACTGAGACTCTACCTTAACCAAAATTACACTGAGACTCTACCTTTACCTGTTCTGTTCACCTGGCAGTATATAGCTCACAATATACAGAATATAAATTACAGGAACAAATATTATTTTTTTTTTTTGGCCCTTATTTACATACTGCTTCTACACGGGGTTACACTCATGTTGTGGTGAAAATAGATCTTGTATTGGCCAACAAACGCTCATGACAAATATTTCTCAATGACAGGAAATTATTTTGTTGGTTTTATCATTAAGAGTATGAGGAAAATAATTACAATATATTTCAAACATTTTCTATTACTATAATAAATCATAACACTTCTACAACATTACCTTCTCACTAACTCGATCTTCAGACTAGTGTGTGTAACCTTAAAACCAAATCCGGATAATTAAGGGCGATTATCCGGCCATATTTCAATAAAGTCCCTGTAGACGCTAATGTGATACGAATGACGGGTCTATATGACGAGTCCCTTCCTGGAGGCAGCTGAGGGGAAAAGAGTGCCATAAAGGTGGCGCCTAATACACTTCTGGACTATAAGATGGACGTTTTTATTCTTTGTAAAAAATAAAAAATAAATATATGTTTTTTTTTAGTTTAGTGTAAATATTATGGCCTAGTGAACGGCGCTTAACAACCCTGGTAGTTGAAGCACCTAAAACTAAGACTATTTATTTACGTGTTTAATCCTTCTCCATCTCGTTCATTCCTTCTTTATCATCCTCTCCTACTTCCATTCCTCTCCCCCATCTACTGCCTCGCCTCTCCCCCATCCACTGCCTCGCCTCTCCCCCGTCTACTGCCTCGCCTCGCCTCTCCCCCATCTACTGCCTCGCCCCTCACCCCAGATGCCACCATACCACTACACAGCCAACCAGTATAATGAGCGAGGCTGTCAACGCTTGTGACAGGTGGGTTAATTGTTCAAGGTTTTTATTTCCCGTGACAGTTATCATTGTTGACAGTGTGTGTATAGCCGAGACCTCGTCAACATGATGAGGTGACGTCAACCCTAAGATTATATAATGACATACAATAATAATATAAATCAACATGTGTAATGATATTTGGTCTCTTTAATGTGTATAATGATATTTGGTCTTAAATATTTGTATAATGAGTCATTGGACACCACCAAGGACCCACGGACACCACCAAGGACCTACGGACACCACCAAGGACCTACGGACACCACCAAGGACCCACGGACACCACCAAGGACCTACGGACACCACCAAGGACCCGCGGACACCACCAAGGACCCACGGACACCACCAAGGACCCATGGACACCACTGAAAGTTTATCCATCTCTTACGTATACCTGTTCCTCAGTCGTGTCAAGGTCGATGTGTGTGTCTGTCCGTGTTCGTATCTGTCTGTTTGAGAAGCCTGTGTTCGTGTCTGTGTCAGTGTGTGTGTGTGTGTGTGTATGTGGTTGTTTGTGTGTGCATGTGTGTGTGTCTGTGTGTTTGAAAAGTCTGTGTGCGTGTCTATGTGCATCTGCCTGTGTAAGAAATCGGTACGTGTCTGTCTGTGTCTGTCTGTGTCTGTAGGAGCAGGAAAGGTCACATTAACAAGGTTGTCTGTTATCACCGCTCGGCTCAGGTGAGTCGGTGTTGGCCCCCCCCCCCCCCCCAAGACGAGCTGAAGTAATCTTGTAGAAATTAGCATAAAGGTCCCAGGCAAGATGTAGCTCAAGCCTGTGCAGGAGGAGGTCAAAGGTCACAGTATAGGTCAAGAGAGTAATAAAGTTTTAAAATGACATAAAGACCGCGTATTAAGATTTATTTAGTGCGCAAAAGAAGGTCAGAGGTCAAGCTATGATTTAAGGTAGAGGTTATGTGTAAGTTTTAAGATTTAACGGGTGGAAAAATAGGTCAAAGGTCAAGTATGTCGTTGGTCAAGGTTACGTAATAAGGTTCAAATGGCGGAAAAACAGGTCAGAGGTCAAATATCTCCTAGGTCAAGATTACGTAATAAGGTTCAAATGACGGAAAAACAGGTCAGAGGTCAAATATCTCCTAGGTCAAGGTGGCATAATAAGGTTCAAATGATGGAAGAGCGATCCAGAGGTCAAACAGAGGTTAAGGTCACAGGTCACGATTGCACACTAAGGTATTAACGAAGCCAATTGCGCATCGTACCTGTTTAACAATTACCTGGACGACGACGACTACACCTGCTGCCTATACCATGACTGTGTTGACGTCATAAAAAATTTAATTATTATCCTCCATCTGTCTGTCTGTCTGTCTGTCTCTCTGTCTGTCTGTCTCTCCGCGCTCTACAGGAAGAACTGTCAGCTCTAAGATGCTCTAATCTGAATATTCTCCACCTTCATAATACTTTACTCTGACTTCCATAGAATAACAGCAACAATATTACTACTACTACTACTACTACTACTACTACTACTACTTTTTTTTTGTAGAAGTGACAGTACGCCATCCATCACCACGAGCTACAGGTAAACGCATATAAAGGTGTTGAGACGATCCACTTAATTAGCAGCAGGTGGTGGGGTGGGAGGGCGGGTGTATCGTCCCAGTGTCCAATATTTCCTGGACAAGTATTATGTTTGAGTCAATCCCAAGATCACTCAGGGTAGCAAATGGACACTGGTAGGGTGGAGGACACTGGTGGTTGGGGTAGTGGTGCTGGTTGTCGTGATGATGGTGGTGGTTGGTAGGGGTGGTGGTTGTCGTGATGATGGTGGTGGTTGGTAGGGGTGGTGGTTGTCGTGATGATGGTGGTGGTTGGTAGGGGTGGTGGTTGTCGTGATGATGGTGGTGGTTGGTAGGGGTGGTGGTTGTCGTGATGATGGTGGTGGTTGGTAGGGGTGGTGGTTGTCAGGGGTGGTGGTTGTCGTGATGATGGTGGTTGGTAGGGGTGATGGTGGTTGTTGTCGTGGTGGTGGTGAGGGATAATGTACAAAAAGGGACGAAGTGGAACTCTTTCTGTCACCCCAAAACACATCCTTATAAACGCAACACACACACACACACACACACACACACACACTACAATAACTCCCCACTCACACCTACATCAACACCCCCCCCCCCCACACACACATAGAGGCGTCAACAAACAAAACTAAGAGGTGGTGATCCCTCCACCTGCCCCCACAGAAAAACTAACACCAGCGGGTAGTAAAACCCTTCCCTCCTCATTACAGGTGTGTCGTCATGCACAGGGAGCCTCAGACACACCTAGAGCGGCAGGGGCCCCAAGGCGTCATGAAACAGGAAGCAGGCAGCCGTGTCCGGACTGCTGGACATGAGCGACAAGTTAATATAGTGAAGGGCGAATGCAGATCCTCGCCACATATTGTCTGATCAGTGATTTTTTCCCTTATTTATTCTCTTTCTAAGTTATTCATCCACCTGCCTCACCACCTGTGTCAATACTGAGGTTAGAAACATTATTCAACCAGCCAGTTGGGTTCATCTGCGACTAGAAGCCAGGCGGAAATTATTTGAAAACGGGAGAGTAAAAAAAGATGCCATTTTGAGAGTGTCGGACGCCCCTCCTCCTCCTGTGACCAAGGCAAAGATACCAAGTTTGTCTCACAACACGGAGGGTCTGAGAGCAACTTATAACTGCTAAGGGAACGACATAAGGGCCATCGCGACCTGCCTCAAGGGTCGTTCAACGCCTCGAGGAGCACTCCAGCTTCAGCACTTTGTATTTTATCAGATGTGTGTCTGTCGAGGGTAGGCCGAGAGACCGGCTGAGAGGGGGGGGAGGAGGGGGGACAGACGTGGGTGGAGGGGGAGGCGGGGGACAGACGTGGGTGGAGGGGGAGGAGGGGGACAGACGTGGGTGGGGGGGAGGAGGGGGACAGACGTGGGGGGGAGGAGGAGGGGGACAGACGTGGGCGGAGGGGGAGGAGGGGGACAGACGTGGGTGGGGGGGAGGAGGGGGACAGACGTGGGTGAGGGGGAGGAGGGGGACAGACGTGGGTGGGGGGGAGGAGGGGGACAGACGTGGGTGGGGAGGAGGAGGGGGACAGACGTGGGCGGAGGGGGAGGAGGGGGACAGACGTGGGTGGGGGGGAGGAGGGGGACAGACGTGGGTGAGGGGGAAGAGGGGGACAGACGTGGGTGGGGGGAGGAGGGGGACAGACGTGGGTGGGGGGGGGAGGAGGGGGACAGACGTGGGTGGGGGGGGAGGAGGGGGACAGACGTGGGTGGGGGGGAGGAGGGGGACAGACGTGGGTGAGGGGGAAGAGGGGGACAGACGTGGGTGGGGGGGGAGGAGGGGGACACGTGGGTGGGGGGGGGTGGAGCATGAGTACTGAGGACCCTCCAAGCAAGCAAAATGTACACGCCGAGTAAGACTACACAATGTGTACATGGTGGAGGGCAAGTTATCCTGAAAAGAAGAAAAAACTCAAGGACACGAGAGAAGGAGGAGGACAACCTTGCGTCAGTAACCAGGACAACCAGTGTAGGGTGACGATCTGTTTAGTACTGAAGGAGATAAAGACAGAGGGTGGCAGGGTGACAGGGTGAGTCACAGGGAGTAAGGAGAACTGGTTATTCCTGAAGCCCATTCGTAAAACGGGGGCCGATGTAAACAGAGAGAGAGAGAGAGAGAGAGAGAGAGAGAGAGAGAGAGAGAGAGAGAGAGAGAGAGAGTGTGAGGGGGTAGGATGACCTTAAAGGGAGTAAGAAAGGGGGGGGGAGGGGGGCAGGAGCTACATAAAGAGGATATGGTTGAGACGGAGAGAGAATAGAGAGAACTACACCAAGAAGAGAGAGAGAGAGAGAGAAGTGAGGGGGAGAATTGTGACGTCACCAGCATATATGTGTAATTGTAAGGATTGTGACGTCACCAGTACATGTGTGTGTGTGTGTGTGTGTGTGTGTGTGTGTGTGAAAACTGAGAACGTAAATTAGAGAGAGGAAAGAAGCCGAGGAGTTAGGACAGCGAGGATGTGGTAAGAGAAGGAGTATGTTGAGGATGGCGAAGGATGAGGACTAGGAGAAGGAGGAGAAGGAGGAGGAGGAGGAGGGGAAAAAGGATATAGAGAAGGAGGAGGACAAGGATAAGGAGAAGAAATTTGGAGTAAGGGGAGCAGAAGGACAAGAATAACGAGGATAACGAGGAAGAGAAGGAGGGGGAAGAAGAAACAGCCTTCACCCATACGAGAAACTGAGATTAAAACCAATGGCGACAATGGGTAGAGTCACACGGAAGGAAGCCGAATAAGGAGTGGTGGGATCCTACGAGGGAGTCCTATAAAGTTATCAAGGTGGAGGCAGAAGGACAGAGGCCTCCCTAGGATTAAAGAGAGTCCTCCAATAAACTACCAAAAGAAGGATAAAAGCGAAAGGATCCTGTTCCCCAAAAGACGGACGGGATTCCTTGTGGGTTACCAAAGAGAGCCAAGGATTCCTCGTAGGATTCACACAGTAGGACGCAGATAGGTATCAAAGGGTGAAGGAAGGTCAGGAGTGCCATCAGATAATAGTTGTGGTTCCTTTTCCCCTACCATGTTGGCACCCGTGGGATCTGAAAAGGGGGAAGGGGGGAGAGAGAGGGGAAGGGGGGAGAGAGAGGGGAAGGGGGGAGGAGGGACTGAAAGAGGGAGGAAGAAATGAAAGAGGGAGATCTGCCAAGATTTTATGCTGAATGCGACAAAAAAAACATAATTGAACTTAGGATTGGTCAGGTCTCATACAACTCCTTCACATTCTTATATCCTCTATATCAGCATGACTTAATATAAACACTGATACGATTATTACCCCCAAGATCTCTCTCTCTCTCTCTCTCTCTCTCTCTCTCTCTCAATCCGGCAGGTAAGCTTGCGTTTTATAACAAATATCTTCCTAATAACCATTGTCCTGTTCCGTCGAGAGAGAGAGAGAGAGAGAGAGAGAGAGAGAATACACAGATGTAGGGGAGGATGGGACACGGTAATAGAAGTCTTATATTAATTAAACCAAACCGCAACCAATTAAAAGTTTGCCTATTAAAACGTCCTCTTTACACGTGTGAAAATTGCCGCCGTGTTTCGTGTAATTGGTTCAAGATAATGTCTCGTGTTCAAGTTTGGGAAGTTAGAGACGATGATCCGGATATTGGCTGTGAAGGAGCGGAAATAGGCAATGGGCGGGGCGGGGGGGGGGGGGGTAAGATAATGGGTGTCCAGTGACGCAACGGAACAAAGGAGGATGGCGGGTGTGGTTCCGTTAGTGGCATAATGGGTCGTGTCATGTGGCACTGTTCTGGATCATAACAGTGTCCATCGGTGTCATGGCAGGTCGTCAGATATTAGTCGGTTGAAATAGGTAGTTGACTTAATAGGTGTGTGTCAGGACGTTATAAAAATTGGTTTTATGTAATAGATTAGTTAATGGCAGTGAAGACATTTCAGGGAGGTCGTGTAAATTGGTCATAAATCACAGAAAATTTATTATGAAATAGTGTAAAATAGGTAATGACTAATAACTATTCAAACCAATTTAAGAACACCAACAAAAATTATCACTAGACGCTGGTGTTTGGCCGTGAGTGTAAATTGGCCACAACGCACTGAAATAGGTTAAAGATTACAGAAAAATAGGATTATAAACTCATAGAAATTGTCAGTGCATCATAAAAATTGGCCAAACAAATTAATTTCACGGCGTAACATCACGTTATACACTGGCGCGTGGTCATGACAGCGTAAAAGTGACCGAGAAATTGGTAATTGGTGGAGAAGAGGAGGAAACAGACCTCAGACGAGACTATTTTCTTTATGACATAGAACAAAATTACCCGTGGAATTCAAATTTATTGCTGACATTATAGAACTGTCACGAACACTTGTAAACTTTGTAATGACAGTGAAAAATTGGTCATAAAATAGCAGAAATGGGAAGGGCGTGTACTCATGACACTGGGGGTATGCTCATGACAAATTGGAAACTATACCCTTGACAGTGACTTTAGCCATGACACTATAAGAACTATATAAACACTGTAATACGCTCGTGAGATAATGGAAACTTACAATATATATTTTTTATGACACACTACACCCTGTCAAGACACACTACACTCGGTCATGACACAATGGAACTTATTCATGACACGACTACAAGTAATCATGACACCCGAGGCGTAGATGATGATAACACTAGGAGTCTTTCGCCCTTATATGAATTGATTTTATTTTAACTATAATCAACAATAATCAACTAAAATCATCTATAATCAACTGTAAACAAATATAATCAACAATAATCAACCATAATTAACTATAAACAACTATAATCAACTGTAAACAAATATAATCAACAATAATCAACTACAATCAATTACAATCAACTATAATTTATCAATCAGCATCAACGACAATCAACTACAAATACTATAATCAACCATAATCAACTATAAACGATAATTAACTAATCTATAATCAACTATAATCATCTACAATCAACCAAACTCAACCATAATCAAATATAAACAACTATGACCAACTATAAACAGATATAGTCAATAATAATGAGCTAAAATAATCTATAACCAGCCACAATCTACCACAATCAACTACAATCAACCACAATCAACTACAATCAACCACAATCAACTACAATCAACCACAATCAACTACAATCAACCACAATCAACTACAATCAACCACAATCAACTACAATCAACCACAATCAACTACAATCAACCACCATCAACTACACTGACTATTAACGAACACTAACACATCAGACTGAGGCCACCTTACAATATATTAAGATTTTTCAGAAGTAAGACACCAGACCACAACCTTGACGTCAACAAGGAGGTAATCTTCGTCTCTCTCCTCACCACCACATTAAAAAAAAATTACCTTATCTTCGTTACCTTAAAGATATAAAAATCGTAAGTTATTTATATGAATAAAAAAAATTAACTTGATTCTTATAATAAACGTCAAGGTGTATGGGAAAATAACTTTATCATTACTTATTATATGGAAAAATAATCGTGTTTTTTTAGATATGATAGAATTTTTCATTTAGTTTTTTTAACGTTATTTAATGAGACAAATTCATATAGTCATGTTGAGGTTTAATTGTAAAAAAAAAAATACTTCTAATAAAATCGTAAATATCTATGATTATTACAAAACTGAAAATTCCACTTAAGTAAAACAGTTAACTGAAAACATCAACACAAGAGACATAATTACCGTGTTATTTGTCTTCTATTTCCCATAAAACAAAAAAAATATCAGATTTTTTTGTACGAATATAACATTAATTTACGAATCATAAATATCAAACGTAATATATGTAAACAAAAATATAAATAAAATCCAGTAAAAAAGCAATAATATCTTGTTCAGATCACAAACACCTGCACCAGTAAACACCAGCGCCAGTAAACACCTGCACCAGCAAACACCTGCACCAGAAATCACGGCATCATGTTGGGTTTTAAATCCCAATATGTCTTAAGTTTCGCTGTTAATATGACACCAAAATAAAACGGGGTCACATTACACGACACTGGAGGCCAAGACGCAAATTCCTGCTGCAGTGGAGGAGGAGGAGGAGAAGAAGAGGAGATGGAAGAAGAGGAGGAGGAGGAGGAGGAAAAGAAGAGGAGGGGGAGGAGGAGGAGAAGAAGAGGAGGGGGAGGAGGAGGAGAAGAAGAGGAGGGGGAAGAGAAGAAGGAGGAAGAAGAAGTGAAGGAGGAGGAAGAAGAAGTGGAGGAGAAGAACAATACCGTACTAGGAGGGGGGAGGTCATCTGCCAAGGTTAATAATGTCCTCAGTATTTTACAATCTATAAGTGAATACAGACTTTTTACGTCACATATTTACAAGACTTACAAGTGGAACACGAGAAGACCTCCACCTGTCTACGACACAAAGATGACCTACACACCGCCGCTTTGTTTTAATATTAGGACCAAAAAATATAAATAAATAAATAAATAAATAAATAAAAATGGTAGAACATGAAAAAATAAAAAAAAAATCCGGGAAAATTCGATTATCTGAGACAGGAGGAATATTTCACTCAACGTAACATATAACAAAATAATTTCCATCTATAAATCGCCAAAATACTGCGTCTATACTGTTAAGGTAATGGTATTAGAGTATACTGAATATTAAATGGGGATTATTAATAGGAACGACAAATATTTAGAGAACCAATTTTATATTATCAAGGAAGAGTCGAAATTTGTGTTCATCAAGAGAGTAAAGAGACTCCTAATATAAGGGGCCATTACTCCTCATTCAGTGTCTAGATGACTTAGTATGTTTGTTTTGTGAGTGGTGGCAGGGGTAAGCCTAGGAGTGTTGGCAGGGGTAGTTGTGGTATGAGTGTTGGCAGGGGTAGGTGTGGTGTGAGTGTTGGCAGGGGTAGGTGTAGTATGAGTGTTGGAGTGTTGGCAGGGGTAGTTGTGGTATGAGTGTTGGCAGGGGTAGGTGTGGTGTGAGTGTTGGAGTGTTGGCAGGGGTAGGTGTGGTTTGAGTGTTGGCAGGGGTAGTTTGCGGTATGACTGTTGGCAGGGGTGTTGGCAGGGGTCACAGTCACAGGGTAAATAGGTCTGAGGGCCGGGTTAATACTGCCTCAGTGTAGATCAATAACGCAGCTGCTGGCCTGAGTGTGCCCCCCCCCCCCTGTGCTTGAGTCCTATGCTACCCGCTTACCCGCTTGTACCCCCCTCCCGAAAACCACCTATGCCACTGACAACCAATTCCTACCCTCAAACACTTCTGACACCCGCTTAAGTGCCCGATACCCGCTTTTACCCTTAATAACCGCCTATACCCACGACATACGGGTATACCTCTGATATCCGCTTGTCTCCTTGTACCCGCTCATACCCGACTGTAAATTTTCTTTCTGCTACCCGCTAATAACACTGTTAACCTCACAACACTAACTGCGCACCACATTCACCTCGTTGAAATAAATCCTGAAGGTTGTGTGAATGTCAGTGTCTTTATCGGTGACCTGACACACACACTCCTAGCACAACACAGACTGCCCACTTTCACCTCCGAGGGTCGTCATCTCTCAGCCACGAGTCGTGATGGTGACAACAAACCTCAGGTCACGTGTGTTGTGTCGAGGAGGTAGTACCACAGGTAAACACAGGTTGAAGAGTTAATAAGTATCACCCGAGATAACCAATTAATATCGATATTCCCAGAGGACCGGTTCCTGGCCCTCCCTGGGGAACCTACCTGGTCTTGAGCGACAAACAAGCCGCTCCTCTGCCCCAAATACACACATACACACACACACATACTCGGTGTGAGGTTCAACTCCACATGTAGAGACCTGTTTACGCTTGGGGAGGAGCGGTTGTTGTAGTCGCAGATCTGCAGCAGCTGTCTGTCGTCGCAGCGCCGTCAGTAGCAGGGAGCGCGAAGACACAGCATCAAGATAGGACGCCGCAGAAGGGAACATAGCAGGTGGTGTCAGGTAGTGAGCGGGGGAGGGAGGGCGGGCGTGTTAGCCAGCCCCACTACCACCATCCACTTACCAGGGGCGGCGGTGGATCATCTACTTTAATTGTCTGATGAAAGAACAACCATGTGTCACCTCTCATCTCCTCCCTCGCCATCCTGACAGCTCCTGCATTAGGTCTAGTGTCAGTTAAGCCACCGCTCCCGGGTAGTTGTCTATACATGACGGCTGGAGTACAATAAATAATAAGCAACATATAATACCAATACCCTCTAGAACACCACCACTAATAATCATTCTCGTTTACCCAGATCCACTTTCAATATTTTTCTTTCTCTCTCTCTCTCTCTCTTCCACGCAGTATCTCCTCGACCCGTTTCACCCGCCGCGGAGTAACAAGTAATAATAACAGCCTAATAAACAGGTAAAACTCTCGCGCGGATACCTAGGGAATCACCCGCGCGCACCTTGTCTCCCGCGACCACCTTGGACACACAAACTCACATGTCATACTCGGCGGGCTCTCGTTGCCGCTTGCCTCGCCGGGTGGGACGTACTGCTGCCGGTGCCAAACCCAAGCTGCCAGACCCACGACCAACCTGCGATTTTAGTAAGATAACGGAAACAGACGACAAATATTTTACGAACGGTGCAAACACGAGTCAAAACGTCATTAAGAAAACAATAATAGAAAAAAAAGGAAAAAAAAATTAGACTACCCAGGAAAAAAATACATCAGTTTACCCCAGTAACATAACTCTTCGTATTTATCCACCACGTTACACTAACTGCGGATGAGAATAAATTAAAATAACGTTAAAAATAAAACCCCAAACCACGTAACTCAGTACACGGGGTTAAGTCTCCTCCTAACACGTGTCACCAGGGAGGGAGGGGCAGTGACGTAAGCATTTGATAAATATTACAGGAGTGAGTTAAAGCTCCACATGAAGACGTCACCATTACCACTTCAGGAATCCGGGCATTACCTACCTGGCCACAACGGACTCTACCTTAACTAATTACGTCCACTTAACACCTGTTGAGAGGGGGGGGGGGGAGAGACTATTAAGGTAGGTGGTATTTATAAATGTTCTCATTCGTCTTAATTCGGTGGATGTACCCGACTCATCCTACCCGACCAAAGATTTATGTACCCGACTCATCCTACCCGACCAAAGATGTATGTATCCGACCAAATTAGTACCTGCTGTCTCATGCTACCCGACACCCGTATCTATACCCGAATATTATTTATCTATCCGACAAGGGAGGGGAGGGGGGGAGGGAGGGACCGACCCGACCAAGACCCGCAAAAACCAGGAACAGAGATGAAGGTCGGGTGGGGTGGGGGGGGGGGTGTTAGGGAATTATAAGAGAGAGAGAGAGAGAGAGAGAGAGAGCAGTCATTTACACACCACCTCCTCTCCCTAAACCCCCTCCCAACCCACACCCAACCCCCTCCCAACCCACACCCAACCCCAACCCCCTCCCAAGTATGTCCCCATAAGTTACCCATAAAACTCAAACATTCCATTTTATGCGTCTCTCCAAATCGGCCAATTTCCTTCCACGGGGTCGTTAACGAGGCCAAATTACCTCGACGGTCAAAACCATAGTCTCTTAAAACCCACGCGTCTATCCTAATAACTTACTAAAGGCTCAGAACATTCCGTCTCGCCACACCTTGAATCACGGGTCAATGTTTCCCTTGTGGAGTGTGTTGAGGGCCAGCGTTGTCATCTAAAGGTGCTCATTAATACCTGGAGTTTTAATGGCGTTCAATTAATACCTGGAGTTATGGCGTTCAATTAATACCTGGGGTTTAATGGCGTTCAATTAATACCTGGAGTTATGGTGATCAATTAATACCTGGAGTTTAATGGCGTTCAATTAATACCTGGAGTTATGGCGATCATTTAATACCTGGAGTTTAATGGCGTTCAATTAATACCTGGAGTTATGGCGTTCAATTAATACCTGGAGTTTAATGGCGTTCAATTAATACCTGGAGTTATGGCGATCAATTAATACCGGGAGTTTAATGGCGTTCAATTAATACCTGGAGTTATGGCGTTCAATTAATACCTGGGGTTTAATGGCGTTCAATTAATACCTGGGGTTTAATGGCGTTCAATTAATACCTGGAGTTATGGGGATCAATTAATACCTGGGGTTTAATGGCGTTCAATTAATACCTGGGGTTTAATGGCGTTCAATTAATACCTGGAGTTATGGCGATCAATTAATACCTGGGGTTTAATGGCGTTCAATTAATACCTGGAATTAAGGCGTTCATTTATACCTGGAATTTAATGGAGTTCAATTAATCCCTGGAGTTATGACGTTCAATTAAGACCTGGAGTTAAGGCGTTCATAAATACCTGTAGTTATGGCGATCAATTAATACCTGGAGTTTATTTGGCGCTCAATTAACACCTGGAGTTAAGGCGTTCATTAAAACCTGGAGTTATGGCGTTCAATTAATACCTGGAGTTATGGCAATCAATAAATACCTGGAGTTTAATAGCGTTCAATTAATACCTGAAGTTTATTTGGCGCTCAATTAATACCTGGAGTTATGGCGTTCATTAATACCTGGAGTTATGGCTATCAATATTACCTGGAGATATGGCGTTCAATTATACCTGGAGTTAATTTGGCGTTCAATTATACCTGGAGTTATGGCGTTCATTATTACCTGGAGTTTATTTGAGGTTCATTAGCGTGTGGCAAACAGGTGTTAGCGGTACGTGGGTGTGGCAAACAGGTGTTAATGGTGCGTGAGTGTGGCAGAAGAGGTGTTAGCGGTGCGTGAGTGTGGCAGAAGAGGTGTTAGTGGTGCGTGAGTGTGGTAGACAGGTGTTAGGGGTGCGTGAGTGTGGTAGACAGGTGTTAGGGGTGCGTGAGTGTGTTAGACAGGTGTTAGGGGTGCGCATGGTGCTGACAACATCCCCAGCACACCTTTAACTCTCCCCCCCTGGTGGTGAGCGCTGCCGTGTTGACACTTGGCGTTAAAGGGGAAGAGCCATAAATATTGCCCTAACACCTGGAGACGACAAACCTGTAACTCTCTCATCTCCGGAGAGTTTACACAGCGAGAAGAAGAAGAAGAATTTACGGCTTAATCATACACGTAATGAGGGTTAATTATATTATTATGGGAATCTTACCTTGCCTTTTCGCGTAACTAACAACAGGTAACTAAGTAATTAACAACTGGTAGTACTAATTAAAATCGGGTTAAACATGTAATTAACACCAGGTAACTCTTATTAATAACAGGTAAACACGTAATTAATACGAGGTAATTATAACATAAGGTAACGCTGATTAATATCGGGTAACCATGTTAAGAATATCAGGTAAGTGAGTAATCAAGACCAGGTAAAACTGAGGTGGCAAGCGTGCAGGTGTGAGGGAGTCGCCCCCGTGGATTGTGGTTTGTTTACCTGCCGATTACCTGCGTGGGTGAGTGGGATTACCTAGGTGGGTAGGTGGGTGGGATTACTTGGGTGGTTGGTTGGGTGGGATTACTTGGGTGGTTGGTTGGGTGGGATTACTTGGGTGGTTGGTTGAGTGGGATTCGAGGGAGTACATCGCAGACTACCTATTGATCCACCGCTGGTACTCCATCTATGAGAGGAGATGATGACCCCCCTTCCCCCTCTCCCCCTTCCCCTTCATTCATCCAGCTTCCTCACCCCCTACCCCTCACCTCACACCCCCGTTCTTCCCTTTCAAACCCCTCCCCCCTCCCCCCACCTCACACCCCCTCCTTCTCCCTCACCACACCTCACACCCCTGCCTTCCCCCTCACCCCACCTCACACCCCCGCCCTCTCCCTCACCACACCTCACACCCCTGCCCTCCCCCTCACCCCACCTCACACCCCTGCCCTCCCCCTCACCCCACCTCACACCCCCACCCTCCCCCTCACCACTTACTCTTCTCAGTTTGTGCCTCTTCCTCTATTTCGCTTCATACTGTAAACACCAAACACAAGAGAGAGTCCTCACTGCCACAGGCACCCTAAGAAGAGGAGGAGGATCATCTTCTTTTATTTACTCTTTTTTTTCCTTCACTTCTACGTCTTCATTTTCTACGTCTTCATTTTCCTCCTCTTCATTTTCCTCCTCTTCACCCTCCTCCACCTCCTCCTCTTCACCCTCCTCCTCTTCACCACCAGGATCTTCTTCACATTACTCCAAGATGTCAACAATAATTTCATTTCATCCGTTTTTTTTCTTTTCCCATAATAATTAAACACTACTTCCAGGTCTACTAACAACTCTCTGTAAAAGGCGACAAGTTCACAACCTCACACACTAAGTTGTTTTAATTGACCAAATAAAATAAAGATGATGTTTACGGTCCCCATTTTCTGTGACATCTTGATGCAGAGAAAATTATTAAGTGGTGGGGGGTCTTCTCCTTCTCTTCTTCTCTTTCTCCCTTTCTTTTTCTCCTTCTCTTCTTCTCCTTCTCCCTTTCTTCTTCTTCTACTCATTCTCTTCTTTTCCTTCCTTCTTATTCTTATACGTTTTGTTAAATTCCACTTCAATTTCAACCTCCGCGAATTTTAGGACGACGCGCCAAAATGCCTGCACCTACTCACCACTAAAACGAACCTCAAGACGACGCGCCATAATGCCTGCACCAACGCGCCACTAACACCAACCTCAGGACGACGCGCCATAATGCCTGCACCTACTCACCACTAAAACGAACCTCAAGACGACGCGCCATGATGCCTGCACCTACGCGCCACTAACACCAACCACAGGACGACGCGCCATAATGCCTGCACCAACTCACCACTAACACCAACCTCAGGACGACGCGCCATAATGCCTGCACCTACTCACCACTAAAACGAACCTCAAGACGACGCGCCATAATGCCTGCACCTACGCGCCACTAACACCAACCTCAGGACGACGCGCCATAATGCCTGCACCAACTCACCACTAACACCAACCACAGGACGACGCGCCATAATGCCTGCACCAACTCACCACTAACACCAACCTCAGGACGACGCGCCATAATGCCTGCACCTACGCGCCACTAACACCAACCTCAGGACGACGCGCCATAATGCCTGCACCTACGCGCCACTAACACCAACCTCAGGACGACGCGCCATAATGCCTGCACCTACGCGCCACTAACACCAACCTCAGGACGACGCGCCATAATGCCTGCACCTACGCGCCACTAACACCAACCTCAGGACGACGCGCCATAATGCCTGCACCTACGCGCCACTAACACCAACCTCTCCCTGAAGAGTAACGAGGTGACCACCAACCCTCCCAGCTGGTCTGACTGTACCCAGCTGGAGACTCTGCACCTACACACTCTTCACTCACCGTTAGAAGAGGCTGTGTTGGGAGGCTGAGGCAGGGAGGGAAGGTAGGGAGGCAGGGAGGGAAGGAAGGTAAGAGGCAGGGAGGGAGGAAGGGAGGGAGAAAAAGTTGGGAGAAGAGTAAAAGTTAGGGAGGGGATGAAGCTGAGGGAGGGGGAAAATTAGGGAGGGGGGAAGTTAAAGGAGGGGAATTAGGTTAGGGAAGGGAGGACAGCGAGGGAGGAAAGGGGGGTTAGTGCGGGGAGGGAGGGGAGGAAGGTATAGGAAGACAGGAAAGCTAGGGAGGGGGACAAAGGTTAGGGAGGAAAGGGAGGAAAGGACGATTAGGGAAAGGGAGAGACGGTGAGGGAAAGGTTGTAGGAGGACTGGGAGAGACTGAGGGACGGAGATCAAAACATTCCAACTCCATCTAAACAGATTTCCACTTCCAAGAGTCTTTTGTTTACTTCTCAACCTCTCAGCTGTTGACGCCTGTTTGTCCCCCGTTCCTGCTTCAGCGCCACCTACCGGATATACCTGTGACGACCTGCATTACCACCTGTCACACACAACACGGTCATTTAAAGGCCAATATAAGGAAGCTGCCTTGTGTACGTGTTTTAATTTGACATAAAAAAAAAACACAAACACCATTTTCCAGTCACATCCCAAACACATAAATCTCTCAAGAAAATTAAGGTAATGAACGATGTCAACAAACACCTAAGGAACTATATTATCTTATAGCCTTATACTGTGCTTTTGTCTCTTCCTATATTTACTAAGTCTCATTCGTCTCTCTCTCTCTCTCTCTCTACACTTACGTTGTTCTTGTTCTCTCACTCCACAGCCCAGAGGAGGAGAGAAGCAAAACGGAGACAGACTACAAGGAACCATGGCTATTGTGAGGAGCCAAGGAATCCCTCCCTCAACACACACACACACACACACACACACACACACACACACACACTTAAGAATCAACTTGTATGACCACCCAAACTTCCCCTCAAACTCCAGTAAGATAATACCATCCCACAACAAATTCTGGAAATACACAGAATTCTCTCAACTCTGGGCACCCCCAACACTAAATAAACAAACATACAAACAAATAAAGAAATAAAAGTTTCCTATTGTTTTATACGAATCTGATCAGCAAAAAATCTATTGTTTATATAAAATAGAAATAAGACTTAAAACAAAAAAAACAAAAATAACACGAAGAAAGAAATAAATTGACGGTCATAAAATAAATGGAGACAGAGAGAGAGAGAGAGAAGGGCCTGTAGGAGACGATGCTGGAGATATGACAGGAGGACAACAACCAGGAGACCGACACACTGGATGATTAACTTAATGGGGCAAGTCGCTGGCCAGAGATCGAGGCTGCTTCACGGATCCAAGCAGCAGGACTCCAGGTACAGCCAGAACACTCTCTTTACCACAATGAAGATGACTTAAACCACTGATAGAATTGAGACCGAGTAAAGTGTCTTTTGGTCAGGTTGTGATATTATGTTCCCGGTTGTAAATGATGTTTCCTAGATGACAGACACCACGAGGGAAAAAACAACAACAACTGAACAACCTAAGCAAGAGTTGAGGGACCTTAGACCACCGCCTCAGCTTGGTCACGGCCCTCCAGGTTCGCCTCTTTCCAGGATTCATTCGTGGATTGTGTAGTCGTCCATTCAGAATTCAATGCAATAAGACGCATTCCCATTCTATAATCCCTAACCGGAGAGACGCCCGGGTGGGTTAAAGTCTCACTCGGAGTTGGGACTGACCATCATGTCGGAGTTTGTGTGTTTACATCAACCAAAAAGCTCGTGATACACTTTCTTTTTTCACCTCGGCGCCACTATTACGGTACAGTGTGGGGGACATCCTCTCGGTCATATATTTAAGTATGTCTGTCATGCTGTCACTCTTCCTCTCCTAACCTCCTTCTTCCTGTCCACACCACTCCTCCCCTCCATACCACCATAAATTATACCATAAAAACAACAAAAAGAGCTTTTACATGAGTTAAGAGAGGCCTATCACCCTCGACCCTGCCAATAATACGCTGATGGAGGATAATATGGAAACGAGCGCTTACATCCCTTCTTGGCGACCACTTCCTGGGCGAGGCTCTTCTGTCGCCAAGTCCACGTGACCACCCACCTCTCACACACCCAGCCTCACATCACCAGTAATATGACAGGGAATCACCAGGTCACAGCAGCCCTACAAGCTCTCTGGCAGAAGATGACATGATCCTCCTCCATCAGGTAGGTCTTCCCTCTTCAATCCTGACGGCGATCCCTCTATAACCGAGTTAAAAACAGTGGCCCTTCCTCGGTCCTCCTCACCTACATCTTCTAACATCAGAGTCAAAAAACGCCAAGTAGGGCCCAGGGGACGTGTTCCTACTACGGCTTACGGTATTACCCTCCCACGCCTTAACCTGAAGACGTAACACGGAGGTCGATGAATGACAGGCACTGAATATATAGCGACTTTTTTGTGAATATCATTGTAGGTTATATTATGTAAATGAGGTCGTTGGGAAAGGAGCGTCCGTATCTGTGTGTTTCTGAGGCAGAGACGAGAGACGGAGACAGACAGACATATGAATAAATTACAGGGAGACAAACAGATGAATAACCTGCAGAGAGAGAGAGAGAGAGAGAGAGAGAGAGAGAGAGAGAGAGAGAGAAAGGTTGAATAGGAATTAAAGAAAAGATAAATACAGATACTTAAGAGAAATATCAGAGATGGCAGAACATGGAAATAAGAAAATGTGGAAAGAAAGAGAATAAGAAGACGAAGAAGATTCAAGAAAGGAAAGATGAAAAAAAGAGAAAGAAGGGAAATGAAGGAAAGAAGTAAATAGAGAAATAATAATAACATACCACAACACCCAGTCATCATCTCTCTCTTTTTTTTTACTTTAACCTTTGATTTAAATTCCTTCATCACTAACAGGGAATAAACGCAATGGAAACGAGTACTGAACGTGTTTCTTGGGTCAATCCTTTTCCTGTTCACCGTTACATTGCATTCCTAAACTGCCTATGTAACTATCAATCTTACCTATCTATACTTAATGATCGGCCAGTCACAGGTAGTCTAAACACGATATAATTCTCGTCATATTTCTCAACCAATTTCCACGTTTGTTTTCTAAGGTTTATTATTATTGGTTAGTAAGAATTAAAGCCTAAGCAAAGGACCCGACTGGAATTAAGTACCTGATGGCTTCGTTGGTTATCGTTGGTTAGTCGAATTGTCTTTCTGTTTCCCATTGGTTGTATATAGGACTGTGTATGTTCAGAGGTATATAATTAATTTGCTTCCTTCCCCCCCTGAGACATACAAAATAGCTGCTAGGCCCAGGTAGGTGAATAAGTTAATAGTTGTGTTTGTAAGTATATCGTAGGTTGTAATGGTTGTTATAAAACGGGGGTAAATATAATAAAAGATGGGTGTTATTATTAGCTGAATTAAAACCCAATTCAGAATAATCAGTATCGTCTATCAGTGATGTACCTAGTATTAAAACAACGGCAAACATTTAAACATCTTAAAAGTATCCCCCAGAGGCCATTGACCACTACACGAGGCTCCCAGTACCAGCGGCAACGTTTTCTATGACAGTCACAAGTATCGGTATTAGAGAAAACTATAAGCTTGAGGGGGAACTAAACCAGTAAATATTGGCAATGTTGTCGTCCATTTCCAACATTTACCGTGACCGTCTTCAATATTTAATGTAAGTAGAACGAGGTAAATAACTTGATGTTTAATTAGTACAGGTAGAGGGATTTTTCTAACACCCTGTAAATAGTGATATTACTGACCATCTAAATTGTAAAACACCTTTACATTACTATCTAACATATAGCCAAAACATTCATTAACTTCATAACATTCCTTTAATCCATGTAGTTACTTCTCTTAATTAAATACATAATAAAAATAACAGTTATAAATTACAGTTATCTTTGTGTTATGACCAAACTGTGTGTTCATCTTACGCTCCTCCACTGTTATTAATTATACCTCAATATCCAATTCCATCATCCACAAGATACACTATATGGATAATCTCTGACGTCACTGTCTGCAGTTATCCAAATTCCTCCACTAAGGCTATCTTGTACAACCGTATGACGTCATCTAAGATTATTTCAAAACTTTCTCGGCTTTTAATTGGTTAATACGATTTTCTATTTACCATTACCTGTACACCTGTCCTGTCTATATATACGCTGAGATAATGTGAACGTATATGGTGATTCTTTTAATGAAGATCTAACACTCATACTGTACTGTCGTGTTGCATCACATACAGTAAGACGCATCATGCTCTCCTACTGTCGTGTTGCATCACGTACAGTAGGACGCATCATGCTCTCCTACTGTCGTGTTGCATCACATACAGTAAGACGCATCATGCTCTCCTACTGTCGTGTTGCATCACGTACAGTAAGACGCATCATGCTCTCCTACATCTCGCTCGCTGTCCCTACTACTCCCCGGCACCTTGACAGCATTAAGAGGGAGTATCAGATTAAACCCACATGTCATTTCTATTCTAGTTCCCTCCCTCCCCCTCCTTCACTTCCATCTTTCCCTCCCCCTCACCTCTGTACTCTCAGTTAGGTGGGGCTGGAAATAATACTGCAGGTCTTTGGTTGACGATGCGAGGTGAAGAACAGTTAAGTGGTCGGTATTGACTCCTTGTATATACTGTATGATGTATATTTCACTTGTACTGGGTATAAATACATCAGAATACATCTATAATGAGGTGTATTATTGTATTTAACCGATCAGAGTTTTTTATCCATTGTTATTGTTTATCTTGTGGCCTCTGTGCTCAAGGTCAGGCTGGAGTCAACAACACCAACAGATACGAAGATAAATTTAAGAGTTTTAAAAGAGTTACAAGTTTAGTAATACCGATATTGCCCGACAGGTTGACCTCTCAGGAAAAGTCCACACAGCCTTCTGGACTAAGAGGAACACTTAAAAAAAGAAACATCAAATATAACGCTAAAAGACCGTAAATTATCACGCAAGAAAACCGCTACCTAGTTTACTGTTATTTACCTGTTTTTTCCTTATAATTTACGGTAAGACACTGGTAAATAGTTGACTTAAAAGAAAGCACTAAAATTGACACTAAGAAGACCGTTAAATTTACGGTTTAAGGCCGGCAACCGAGCTGCCTGTCCTGTGACCGTCAATATTAACGGATTTTCTTTTAACAGTGAACCTGGCTTCTCACCTGCTGTACACGGTAGAAGAACGAAGTGAACAGTGTATTCAGCGACCAATAATACGAGACCTAATGTTCCAACCCAGGCTGACTGACATACCTTACTACTAATAATAAAACTTACCTTATAGTTTATTTCTTACCTTATTCTGCCACACACGACATTACTTCAGGTTTTTTCTTCAATTTATTCTAACATCATATATCCCATTCTACCACAGTCAGCCTGGTTTAGCCCCTCCCCCCTCCCAATCACAAACGACGAGCCACAAGTCTTGGGCGATGATGATCTCGACGTTCAGGACGATGAGCAGCTGCAGCGTCGACGAGGAAGTAAACAACAAGAGAGAGAGATGGGGTACTCACCACCTGGCCGACGTGGGCGACCTTGTCGATCTTCTGGTGTCCAACCTTAGCGCTAGGGAAGAGACCCTTGGCGGCGTTGGGGTCTTGGAATGAGAACTGAAGGAGAACACAAGATTTATATGACATTAATTTTACGTGAGAGGAAATAACTCAGGTGTCTGTTGTTTAAAAAATGATAATTATATAAGCAAAAATGATGTACGTGTGAGTCTTTGTAAATAAACTGAGTAAATGTGGCGATACATATAAGTGTGGAAGTAAAATAATGATTTTATTTAAGCAATGGAAATTTTGTGTTTGTCTTCCTAAAAGTAAATACCATTAGTTTATGAAAAATAGTAATTATGTTCAAATACCAAACAAAACTTAACTATTATACAGTATACGCTATATGGCGCCTGTTAATTAAAACAGGAACACCTGCCTAATAATACAAATGGATCCGGCCCCTAAGGTAAGGTATTCCCTGGCATCAAACGATCCCTTGAGTGTGAAGCTAATTACAGATGGGCGCAGGTGAGAATGGCTGTGTTAGAATGTCAGTCACCCACCAGAGGACGCCACCTCCCCTCCCCTCCACGTGTTTGGACCGGTTAAATGTCACAACAATAGGTCACTTCCGTAGGTCACTTTGTCCTCAAGTCATTGCCTTATTCAGGTATAATCTCATAATTACGAGCTAAATATATACACGTGCTATTTATCAGCTAACTCCCCCCAAAATAGCGATAATACCAAAAAACATCCTTAACATAACATCTGGTACACCGGTCGTAAGAGGAGTAACGTGACTTCTTCAAGATCATTAAGATGTTGAGTATGGCCTCCGTCCCCGAGTAATACAGAGGCGGGTTTACTGAGGAGACAACACTGTTTTCCTCAATAGTTTGTGTTGTTTCCCTTATGACCACCGCCGAAAACATCCTTATATGATAAATACCCAAATATACCGCATGTTTTTGTTTATTGCCCCCCCACCACCTAACCCCCCACCCCCTCCCCCTAACCTCTCCACCTCCCTTCCCCCAACCCCACCCCCTCCCCACACACAAACACTAGACAGACGTTCAGTACAACAACATGGAACAAAACACCGGTTACTTCAATAGTTATGGACTAAAAGTTGAAGTTATGACCACTGACCTTCTGTGACCCTGAACTATTGTTCCAAACCTCTTGTTTATTGTGTGGTTGTTTTGGTGTCATTGGAAGAAAAAAAGAACAAAGAAAAAGAGAGAGAGAGAGATAATGATGAGTGACGTAACGAAGGTAAGATAAGTGACGGCGCTCATTCTCAGTAAAGTCCTCCTCCATCCCTTCACCCCTCCTCCTCCCACGCCACACACACATGTGGGGTCAAGACCTATTCAGGCGCTGCTCCTGCTGAGCAGATGCCTCCCTTGGCCATGTTCGGCCCATTCCCCAAGTCCCTCTCCCCGACCCATCCTCACCACCGGGATATCAACATAATCAAAAGAGACAATTTCGTTTCGGAAAGAAGTGGGATCAGTGTTGAACAGTGATAAACAGTGTTGAACAGTGCTTAAGCCAGTGAACTCAGCACTAGACAGTACCAGTGACCCACCAGTGAGATAAGCACCCCTGGGAACTGACCGCCATCTTCTAACCAGGAGGTGATAATCAGTCCGCCCTGGGAACAACAGTGGGTCAGCTTCACACCTGACTACGAGATAACACAACACCACCCAGTAGGGTGGGGTACTGTGACACCACCCGGTGTCCCCATGACCACGTGAGGTCTATCAACACCCGAGGACGAGTTACTGCACCACGTGAACACCACACCACACGGTGTCCCCATGACCACGTGAGGTCTATCATCATTCGAGGACGAGTTACTACACCGCGTGAACACCACACCACCTGGTGTCTCCATGACCAGTCCAGGCCGGGCCATCAACTGTAAACTATAATAATTTGTATGTTCAATTCATGTTCTTTCTTCTTTCAGGAATGAAAGCTTTTGTTAAACGACCCACCCACTCCATGTCTTTGTATGTAATAAGTCATTTTTGTCCAATCTTTATTTTCAGCCTTCGGGCTGCCGACTTTTTCAATAAACCGTTAATTATTATTATTATTATTATTATTATTATTATTATTTATTATTATTATTATTATTATTACACACACGTGTACAGACACACACGTGTGTACACACACACACACACACACAAACACATCAAGAACGTCACCTGAGACACCCATCCAGAAGGTCTTTGAGACAGAATAACATCTTGAGGCAAAAGAAGAAGACTTGAGATTTCCCCCGAGGAGGACAGCTCTTGTCAGGCGAGAGACGCGGGCGAAGAATGACATTAGCGGTGCAGCGCCACATTAAAGGCGTCAAGGGTGGCGAGGCTGTAAATACATCACGGGTGGAGGGGGCGTCCTCCATGGGTGACGTGTGAGTGAAGGTCGCTGATCCATATGTATACAGGCAGTCAGCTGGTGAGGTGGGGGAGGGAGGAAGGGTTCTGGCCTCGCGTCACAGGGTACAGTGATCTGGTAGGTTATGGCAGTACCCAGCTGAGAGACGCCCACGATCAAAGAAAAAACGCAGAAAAAAACACCCTCACACACCCCCACCCCCCTCGAGACAGAAGACCTACTACCTACACACTAAAACCTACACGACCTTACCATAACACTCCCTCCCTCCTCCTCCCCCCCCCTTTTGTTACCATAGTTGAGGGTTATCACATCACCGGACTATATCATGGCCAAGTACCGGACACCACCACCACTTTTACGGTGTCTCGGCCAACGTGTCTGCCGACCATAATCCTTGTCAGATGGCCATCAAACTGGTCAGATGGCCACTCGGTATTGTTACGTGGCTGTTAACATTGTCACTGGGCCATTTGGTATTCTCACGTGGCCATCAACCTCGTCAGATGGCCACATGGTACTACTAAGTAGCTATGAACATTGTCACAGGGCCATTTGGTATTCTCACGTGGCCATCAACCTCGTCAGATGGCCACTTGGTATTGTCACGTGCCCATCAACCTCGCTGGCGCCAGGTACACCGGGTCACTCAATATTTGTACTAGAGGCCCCCTGACAAGCGACTCTGGTCCTCACGACGTCAGTTCATACAGGTGATTATTACCTATGGTGGGGAGGCCGCTGATTGCCACCATACCTGACGATGGAGGTGATGATGAGAGAGAGAGAGAGAGAGAGAGAGAGAGAGAGAGAGAGAGAGAGAGAGAGAGAGAGAGAGAGAGAGAGAGAGAGAGAGCGCGCAGACAAAAACACATTTCATTCCCCAATAAATATTTTCTTCCCATACAACAAAATACAAAAAAACAATTACCTTGCCTTAATTACACCACCTTCAACTAATTACAGTAATTAAAACACAGGTACGCGTCTGTTAATTGCTTCTTTCGTAATTACCAAAAGTTATTCTTTAACTAGGTAAATTCTTCTTATCTACAGAGCAGTAATTATGTACAGGCTAATGAGATAAGTTTTAATTTATCATCCGCCACAGCTCTATAATCTACCATCCATCACAGCTCTATAATCCATCATCCGCCACAGCTCTATAACACAAAGCCTCCCTAACCACGTACAACATTAGATTAAGTCAAGGTCACATAACAATGGAAGAGAAAAATAAATCCCATTCCTCTCTCTCTCTCTCTCTCTCTCTCTCTCTCTCTCTCCGTTACCAGACTGATTTGCATAGTTAATGATAAGGAAATTCTGTGAACATTTGCTGGGAGGTAATAATAGGTAATTAACTCCGATATGACATTATCATTAGTGGTATTGATGCACCTTAATGATTACATACACACGTGGGAGAAGGACGTAAGAATGTTTATTTATCTCTCTCTCAGGTTACTTTACGACGCCATAATAAGTAAGACGCCTGTATGCATGTATTTTACGACGCCATAATAAGTAAGACGCCTGTATAAATGCACTTTACGACGCCACAATAAGTGAGGCAGCCACCGTCTTGAGGTCTGGTAGTTGGTACGCCATAACTTTTTAATTTCCGATACCTTGGCCCAGGCAGGAAGAGGGGAGCTTTACGAGCCTAGGGGGAGGGGGTAGAGGAGGGAGAGGGGGTAGAGGAGGGGGAGGGGGAGAGGAGGGGAGGAGGGAGTGGGGAAAGGGGGGGAGGGGAGAGGGGGAGGGGAGGGGGGGAGAGAGGGGAGTGGGAGAGGGGGAAGAGGAGGGAGAGGGAGACATGGAGAACAGGGAAACAGTACGAGAGAAGGAGAGATGAAGGAATGAGGGGATTTGAGAGAGGGGAAGGAAACATTCATCCCCTTAACCTAGCTCTCTTCCCCCAGCCACCCCACTCCCCCTCCCCCTCCCCATCAAATAAAAGACTTCCACAACTTTAAATTGGATGGTCAATAATATGCTAATTTTATTATAATTTTTCGTAACTTTTGTATCTGCTTCAAAAAAATATTATTATTATTATTATTATTATTATTATTATTATTATTATTATTATTATTTACACGATCTATCCTTCATCCCTTCTTACCTCCCCTCCCTCCCTCCATCCTTCTCCTTCCCTGTTTCTCTCCCCCTGTCCCTCTCTAATCACCCTCCGTCCTTCTCCCTGTCCCTCTCTATCACTGTCCCTTCCTCTCCCTTCTATCACCCTCCCTCCCTCTCCATCACCCCCCCACCCTCTCCATCACCCCCCTCCCTCTCCATCACCCTCCCTCCCTCTCCATCACCCCCCTCCCTCCCTCTCCATCACCCCCCTCCCTCTCCATCACCCCCCCTCCCTCTCCATCACCCCCCTCGCTTTCCATCACCCTCCCTCCCTCTCCATCACCCTCTATGCCTCTCCATCACCCCCCCTCCCTCTCCATCACCCCCCTCCCTCTCCATCACCCCTCCCCTCCCTCTCCATCACCCCTCCTTCGTCCTGCACCTCTCCATGTACAGCCAGGAAGTCAAACCAAGGCGACAGGCTGAGGTGATCGTTAGTCTGGCGGTGGTTATCAAGAAGCGATTAGGAGGAACTAAGTCAAACGGTGTCATACAGTTTAGTTTAGTGTGGTGTGGTGTGGTGGCCGGGCGAGACCTAGATGCTATATACTGCTGGGATGTAGAGACGAGAGACCAAGACCTTTTATACTGCTGGGGTGTAAAGGCAATACACCATCTACCCCTCCCCCCTTTTACGAGGTCTCACGTTATCAATGACCCAACACTCTATCAGCATTCCTCCTCTCCGTCTTTCACGTGAGGTGGATCCTGGGAATAGACAAACCTAAAAAAAAAAAAACCCAGGAAATAACAAAGTATAAGAGAGAACAAAATAAAAAATAAACAAGAAAAGGAAGATAAAATAACGAGTAGAAATATCAACACCACAGGTCTGGTTCGTCAAAAGACTCGTACGGTCAAAACTTCCAGCTGTCAGAAGACATATCAGCCGGGGATCATTTCAGCCAAATAGTGACCAAAAAAAACACCATTTAAATGACATAGAAACTTGATGTAACTGGTTGGGTTCTCTCGTCCACAAGTTAGGTTCATAAAAAAAGTACAGTATATCTCTTTAGACTATTTCGGACTTAGGAAGAAACTGGGGGTGGAGTTATTAAAGAAAATGGGGGTTGAAGTATTATAGAAAATGGGTTTGTATACAAGAAAGAAAAAGGGAACATACTGAAGGTAATAAAGAAATTAAGAAGAGACAAAACTTAGTGAATGGGGGATGTACTCTCTCTCTCTCTCTCTCTCTCTCTCTCTCTCTCTCTCTCTCTCTCTCTCTCTCTCCCAGAACCTACAGCACCGCCCCCCCCCATAACACCCACACTGCGTTCTACGTAATAAAAAGTAGAGAGTTGTATTTCGTAGTTAAAAACGGGGCCCCATTGTATATCAACTCGTAAAATACTGTTAATAGCGGGACCAACACGGCTGTGAGAGAGGGCTTCCCTGCCACCATTATTACCAAGCAATATTGTCAATATTGCCAACACCCAGAAGAGGTGCTTGTCAATACTGCCAACACAGGGTAGAGGTGGTTGTCAATACACACACACACATAGGCTACATACATTACATACATAACTACATACAAAACTACATACATACATACATACAGACAGACAGACATACATACGATACATATGGCTACGTGTCTCAGATCACACACAATCACTTTGATAATTACACATCTCTTGGAACTATTAAAATAAATAATTTGACCATGAAAACACGTACAGGTATAAACCCAGCACTGTTTTTACTTTGTTTTAGGGTCTTTAACGAGGTTTTAGTTTTAACGAGCAACTTTTAAAAATCCCTATTTTTACTTTATTCTCAAAACAAAACTATTTGTTTTATCTTTATTCACACTGTTGTTCATCTTACGTCACTTTATTCACTGTTGTTCATCTTAAGTAACTTTATTCACAAAGTTGTTCATCTTAACTTTATTCACTGTTGTTCATCTTAAGTAACTTTATTCACACTGTTGTTCATCTTAACTTTATTCACAGTTATTTATCTTAAGTATCTTTATTCACTGTTGTTCATCTTAACCCAAATTCTTAAAAGTTTCCACAAGTTTTATTATTTTTTCTCTTCAGGTCGAATACTTTATTTTTTATTTAACACCTGAGAAATATTTCCTTCCTACCATTATACGATTCTTACGTCATTGTGTAATTACGTCCAGATAATTCACAATACGAGCCGATAATTCCAAATACTGTCCAATAATTCCAAATACGGTCCGATAATTCACAATATGATCCAATAATTCCAAAAAAACAATTCGATAACTCAACCATACGTCCACTGGGTAATAGTAATAATAATCACAAGCACAGTAAGGAAATACAACCCAACCCAACCCAACCCAACCCAACCCAACCCAACATAACCTGACCTGTACCTGACCTGACCTCGTATAGCACAGCGCTGCAGGTAAATTAGTGAATAATTACTCATTGAAATGTGATCAAATGTAACCCAACCCACCCTGAAAAATTTAATTAATCAGTCAAATGCGTTCTACTTAATCTAATATTACTTGAAATATATATATATACCTATCTGATCCCTAATGTGTTCATCTATAACCTAACCTAACCTAACCTAACACATAACATAATATAAATTACTCATATGTAAAATGAGTAGGATATTTTAGCTTCCCGAGTACGATTTATTCCCTGGAGTACAGTGTATATCTTAACCCTTTGATTACGATGAACTTAATCCCTTAAGTACGATGGCATTGTGCTTAGTGGGTTGTCATCGTACTCAAGGGTTAAGTCACTGTACTCAAGGGGTTAAATCACCGTACTCAAAGGATTAAATCACCGTACTCAGAGGGTTAAATCATCATAATCAAAGGGTTAAATCACAGGTACACAAGCATTTCAACAAAACATTCCTTGGGCACTTTCTGTTGTTTAAGATCATGTCATTAACTTACCTCTACAGGGACCCTTAGCACACAAACACATACCTAACCTGATCCAAGACACACGATCACACACACTAACTCACAAACAGACAGCACCAGCACTTCCACCAGCACTTGCACCTCCTCTCCACCAGCACTTCCACCAGCACTTCTCCACCAGCACCTCCTCTCCACCAGCACTTGCACCTCCTCTCCACCAGCACTTCTCCACCAGCACCTCCACCTCCTATCCACCAGCACTTCTACCTCCTCTCCTCACTCACCTTGTGCTTGATGCCCTCCGTGGTCAGGTTGCTGAGGGAGGGGCTCTTACGGTCCCTCCCTGGCAGCCTGGTGCGGTACCTCGACAGATCAGACTCCGAAGAGGCGTTGGGGAAAGGCTTGAGGATGTTGTTACGGGCGGCTGTGTCGAGGACGAGGGAGAAAAAAAATATGTTAGTCAAAAATGAGAGAGAGAGAAAAGAGATAAAAGACAGTTAAAACAGAGAGAGAGAAACAGATAAACGACAGAATGTGACAGCTACATCCAATACTTAGACAGCAATTATTACGTGATTGATTAAGAGTGAACATAAAATTAAAGATCATTTAATGAGGTCAGTGGAAAGTGTGGGGCGAGTCTGCTTTACCTACAACCTTAAATAACGTCTAAGTCATTAATTAAGACAGACAGGTGTTGGAAGTAATCAGTGGCCATTACCTGTATCTTCTTCATCCGCTCGGAAATTCGATTAGAACATTTATTTGTCTACAGTTGTTAAGAGGAGGGTGCCGAGTTAAGAGGAGGGTGCCGAGTTAAGAGGAGGGTGCCGAGTTAAGAGGAGGGTGCCGAGTTAAGAGAAGGGTGCCAAGTTAAGAGGAGGGTGCCAAGTGCCAAACTACCGCAGGAGGGAGACAAAGGGCAGGGAGCTCCGTCAATAAAAGGTTTAATTACTAACAAGAAAGAGTGGCTCTCTCTCTCTCTCTCTCTCTCTCTCTCTCTCTCTCTCTCTCCACCTTCACAAATGCTCTATTAAGCTCACCATTACAAGAGCCAATAGTATAGGGACATTAGCTATCAATTGCAACACAAGTTTCTCTCAGTTGGTAAAAGTTTCGGTGATCCTTCGTTATTTTCCACTGACCTCGTGACCTTTAACAACAATGCCATATTAAACCTTAACAGCACAACACAAGGCTCTTAATTAATTAGTCTTTGTTTACTGGCTGTGGTAAAACTTCTATGTATAAATAAATATAGATTTTTTTTATTACTTAGTTTAATTATAATCGTTAACTAGGTAGCAAATATACAGGGGTGTTTTTTTGTTTTATTTCCGGTCAGTAAACCCAGACCTGCATTGACCTGAACAGAAGCCATTATCAACACCTTCCATGAACCTGAGACTGGGTTAGGTTAGGTTAGGTCACTCTTTGTAATGTTCGTAAGATAACTGTACCGAATGTTATGTTGTCTCTCTTTGTTTTGTACAGTCACAGACAAAAGTTCCTCTACATTCTTCCTCGAACTTGTAATAAAGTCAAATGAGATACTGCAGTGCCATCGAGGGGTGGTCAAGGTCAAGCAGTTCAGTGACTCGTTCCTACAAATTCGAAGTCTCGGGAGTGTAAGGGCACTTGTGCTCGTCACTGTACACCCACAACAGTAGTGAGTTTACCGATGAAAACAAAAACACACCTGCACTGAACACCATCAACACACACATGGAAGAAGATAAATAACTACCTGGGACTAATTACCTAGGACTAATTACCTGGGACTAATTACTAAGACACACATGAGGGAACTACTGTATCTGAGAGAGGGATAATCCGTGCTGCTGGGAGCTAATGTCACACCTCCCAGCTCATGCATCTCCTGGGGGGGGGGGGGGGGTATAGGGAGAGGGAAGACTGCTATTGGCTGCCATCTACACGACTCCCAAGTCACGTCACGCGTTCATGGTAACTTACTGACCAATCAAAACGCCGCAGCTCTCGTGTGTGTGTGTGTGTGTGTGTGTGTAAGATAGAAAGCTCCAGGCAGAAAGCTAAAGAAACACACAAACAAAAACAAACAAACAAGGTCTCACATTCAGCTTAGTTTTAAAGACAGAATGTAGAAAAATTTTAATGTAAACAAAGGAAATAAACAAAAATACAATCAGCTCAAAGGTTACAAACAAACCTTAAAAGATAAACAAACAAGAGAAAAAACAACAACTGAACTATGAAAACACATCTAAGAGGATAACAAGCTGTAGTGTACACGAACAGATATGTAAACAACAGCCTAATGGAAACCAGACAAACGGAACTGTAAACAAATATGAGATGTAAACAGCGTGAGGTCTACACAGGACTAAACTGACTAACTAAATTAACGGACTACTAAACTGACTTACTAAACTGACAAAACTGACTGACTGAACTGACTGACTGACTGACTGACGGAGTGACTTGAGAGCGTCGTGGCAGCTTAATGGTGCTACACTATGGGGGGGGGGGGGGAGGTGTGAACACAAGCACTGGTGAACTACAGCATAATATAAACAAACACATCTGTAGTGGGGGGGTGTGGGACCAGAGGGGGTGAGGGACCAGAGGGGGGTGTGGGACCAGAGGGGGTGAGGGACCAGAGGGGGGTGAGGGACCAGAGGGGGGTGAGGGACCAGAGGAGGGTGAGGGACCAGAGGGGGGTGAGGGACCAGAGGGGGGTGAGGGACCAGAGGGGGTGTGAGGGACCAGAGGGGGGGTGAGGGACCAGAGGAGGGTGAGGGACCAGAGGGGGTGAGGGACCAGAGGGGGTGAGGGACCAGAGGGGGGTGAGGGACCAGGAGAGGGTGAGGGACCAGGAGAGGGGGGGAGACCGGGAGAAGTGAAGAGACCTGGGGAGGGGGAGAGACCAAGGGGTGGCAGCACGGATACGCTACCAGGTTGGTGTTTGGGATAGAGAGAGATAGAGAGAGAGATCACACGAGGAAGAAGGAGGAGGAAGAAAGGGATAAACAGACATAAAGAAGGAAGTTAAAGGTGGCGGGAAAATATGGAAGGAGTATTAAACGGGGGAAGGAAGAGAAGAAAGAGAGGAATAAGGAATTAAATGAGAGAAAGAGATGATGAGAATTGAAAGGAGAGAGAGAGAGAGAGAGAGAGATAAACGTGGGATGGGAGAATGAGAACAATAAAGAATAAATGATGATAAATGAAGGAAGAGAAGACACAGAAAAACAAGGAAGAGAGAAAAAAGAATAAGAGACGTGAAGGATAGAAGGATGTTCTTGAAGGAAGGTTCAGGAACGACCATGGAGGATTAGGAACGACCATGGAGGATTAGGGGAGGACCATGGAGGATTAGGAACGACCATGGAGGATTAGGAACGACCATGGAGGATTAGGAACGACCATGGAGGATTAGGGGAGGACCATGGAGGATTAGGAATGACCATGGAGGATTAGGAACGACCATGGAGGATTAGGAACGACCATGGAGGATTAGGAACGACCATGGAGGATTAGGAACGACCATGGAGGATTAGGACTCAAGTAAGATAAACATGAAACCAAGAATAATAAAAACAAGTGATGATAAAGACAGAATAAGACAAAATAAGATAAACAAAGCCAACATAAATAAACAAATTCACACGAGACAACAACAATCGTGAATACTAAAGAACGAAAACAAAATAAACAACAGAAAAAATAAACGACAAAAACAAAATAAACAAAAAATAAGCAATAGAAGAATAGGGAATAGGAGGATAAGGAAAAGGAGAATAAGGAAATAGGGGAATATGGAACAGAAGAATAGAGAATAGAAGAATAGGGGATGAGGGAGGAATAGAAGAGTTCACCCTTCACTATGACTCAATAGAGGGAATAAAGAAAATGGGAAGAAGATGACAAAGATTAATAAGGATTGGGGGAAGGAAGAGGAGGAGATAAACGAGACAAAGAGAAATAGGAGGAGATAACGAACGAGAGGAGGAGTTAAAGAACGAGAGAAGGAAGACAGACTGAAGTAATGGGTGTTTTAGGTAATGGGACGCCTGATACACACACACACACACACACACACACACACACACACACACACACACACACACACACACACACACACACTATCTATCTATCTATAGGGAACACTGACTGGAGGGAACACTGACTGGAGGGAACACTGACTGGAGGGAACACTGACTGGAGGGAACACTAACTGGAGGGAACACTGACTGGAGGGAACACTGACTGGAGGTGGAACACTAACTGGAGGGAACACTGACTGGAGGGAACACTGACTGGAGGGAACACTGCCTCGCTCTTGCCTCCCTCAACAGACCTGAAACAACACGAGGTGACCTGAGACAACATGAGGTGCTCTGAGACAACATGAGGTGCCCTGAGACAACATGAGGTGCCCTGAGACAACATGAGGTGCCCAGAGACAACATGAAGTGCCCTGAGACAACATGAGGTGCCCTGAGACAACATGAGGTGCCCTGAGACAACATGAGATGCCCTGAGACAACATGAGGTGCCCTGAGACAACATGAGGTGCCCTGAGACAACATGAGGTGCCCTGAGACAACATGAGGTGCCCTGAGACAACATGAGATGCCCTGAGACAACATGAGGCGCCCTGAGACAACATGAGGTGCCCAGAGACAACATGAAGTGCCCTGAGACAACATGAGATGCCCTGAGACAACATGAGGCGCCCTGAGACAACATGAGGTGCCCTGAGACAACACCCTCACACTTGTATGGACCAAACCCTATCAACACTAGTCCTACAGTGACGTCACCAACACTATAAATATCTAAGAAACTTCAAAAAATATTCTTTAATAATCTGATAAATACAAAAAAAAAACATAATTAATTTTACTTTATAATCTTTTTGAGTATTTTAATTTCCTCCCCAAGTCGATAATCGTAAACTTTAACATTTACGACAAACTTTTTAAACCGGTGACGTAAACCTCCCTTCACTGAACGACATTCCTTAGGGGGCAGTGAAACTTCAGCCTAGACCACCTTCCCTCGCTCATACGTCACTGTCTAGCGTTAAGTTTTACCACAAAAACCAAAAACCGTCAATAAAGTGAAATACTGATGCAACGGGGAGAGAGAGAGAGAGAGAGAGAGAGAGAGAGAGAGAGAGAGAGAGAGAGAGAGAGAGAGAGAGAGAGAGAGAGACTCGGCAGTTTCTCCCTATAAACTAAAAATTCCTCACAGGTCAAAGGTCATGCATGTCGAAGGTGAATGATTAATGACACGCTGATGGAGTGATTAGCACGGGTCTACAGGTCACAAAAATTCCCACAATGCCACACAAGGTCACAAAAGGCTACACAAGGCCACACAAGGTCACACAAGGCCACACAAGGCCACACAAGGTCACAAAAGGCTACACAAGCCCACACAAGGTCACACAAGGCCACATAAGGTCACAGCAATTAAATATTACTACTCATAGCACAATATAGTCAACAACACAGCACGGGAGACCTGACCTGACCTGACCTGACTCCTAGTGTGAACCTGACCTATTTTCTCCTCGTGAAGAGAAACGGAGAGGAGGAGTAGAAGGCGGAAAAGATTGAGGACCGGGAAGATACAGGGGAGGAGGGGGGGGGGAGGAGGAGGAGAAGAAAGGGGAGGAAGAGGAGAAAGGGGAGGAAGAGGAGAAAGGGGAGGAAGATTAAGGACCGGGAAGGTAAAGAGGAGGAAGATATATAAGGGACGAAAGAGGAGGAGACGGAGAAGCGGGAAGAAGATAAAGAGGAGTAGTGAGATGAAAAAAGAGGAAGACAGGAGGGAAGAGGAGAAGAGGAAGGGGAGAGGAGAAGAGGAAGAAAAGAGGGAAGAGGAGGAGAGGAAGAAAAGAGGGAAGAAGAGAAGAGGAAAAAGGGAGGGAAGAGGAGGAGAAGAGAAGAGGATAAAGGGAGGGAAGAGGAGAAGAGGAAGAACGGAGGGAAGAGGAAGAAAGGAGAGAAGAGGAGAAGAGGAATCACCACCATCCCTGCCACCTCCCTATCACCTCAACTCCTAAGATACTACTCACTCCCCTGGCCTCTCACACTACCTCTACCTCACCACCATCCCCTATTACCTAGACTCTCAAGGTTGGATTATGTATTCTGGAGAGAGAGAGAGAGAGAGAGAGAGAGAGAGAGAGAGAGAGAGAGAGAGAGAGAGAGAGAGAGAGAGAGAGAGAGAGAGACGCCACACATGGGTTTACCTGGATCAAGGTTGCCGAGGGTGTGAGGTCTGTGTTTACTGCCGCTCAGGCCAGGCTGGGAGGGGTCGCTGGGATACACTGCAAGGATACAACATACAACAACCGATACAACATACAACAACCGATACAACATACAACAACATACAACAGTACCAAGAGTAAAACAAAAACAAAAAAGGAGGGGGGTATTAGAATTAGAGAAAGATAGAAAGAAAGATAGAGAGACACTCATTAAAGACTATATAACAACATCAAAGGTCAACTAATTCTAAGAGGCTGGGTAGTTATCACGGGCTGACTCTTGTGGTTCGGACTTTCTATATAATCAAATTTATTACATTAGATATAAAATAATCTATCTCACATAGGAGCTGATAAACATAAAACAACTATTTTCTTATATATTAACCAACTCAAATAGTATGGTCTATATTTCTCATTATCCATTAACAGAGATAAATGAGCAATAAACTACTTTACTATTAAATAACCACAACAACATTATCAATCACAATAAACTACCTTACTATTAAATAACCACAACAAGTCAAGTCAGTCCGCTGAACATCACACGCAAGATATAGGAAAGAGATTATATTTCTTTCTTAACTAATTACTTGTAAACAGGACATAGGGAGGTTAAATAGGAGATAGGGAGATTAAATAGGAGATAGGGAGATTAAATAGGAGATAGGGAGATTAAATAGGAGATAGGGAGACAGACTAACAGACAAACGGAGCAATCAATGTACACTTACAAGCTTTGCCATACATACCCACTTGTTACTTCAAGCACGGAAGAAGGGGAGGGGGAGGAGGGGATGATGGGGGGAGAGTTAACTTACAACATTGGGGGGGGGGTGGGGGGGCAGGGTATATAAGGGGTTAAAAATAAATGGGGGAGGGGAGGGGGGTTAACAAATTGGGAGGGTAGGGGGAGAGAATTATGGGTTTGTGGGTCTACGGTGGTCTATTGACAAAGTGGGACTAGGAGAAGGGGACGACGAGGGGGAAGGGACGAGGGGAAGGGGACGAGGGGAAGGGGAAGAGAGGAAAGGGGATGAGGGGAAGGGGATGAGGGGAAGGGGACGAGAGGGAAGAGGACGAAGGGGACGGGGACGAGAGGGAAGGGGACGAAGGGGACAAATGGAGGAGAGGTATGAGCGAGGGAAGGGGGACAAGACAAAGGGAAGGAAAGGGGAAGTGTGTACTAGAGAGGAGAGGAGAGGCAAGAGGAAGGAGGAAGGAAAGGAGGAGGTGGAGGCTTTCATTTTTCTCTATGGAGGAGGAGGAGGAGGAGGAGGAGGAGGAGGAGGAGAGGTAGAGGAAGAGAAGGAGAGGAGAGGAGGAGGAGGAGGCTAGCCAGACTGAGGGGGAGGGGAAAGTTGAGTGTCGTTTACTTTCATTCAGTTGAGGGGAGAAACGGCCGCTAGGTGAAGCAAGGGAGGAGAACAATCTTACACTGTGCACGACAACTCTGACAGTGTAAGACATAAGACACAACTTACACTGTATCATCATTATACACTGTGACAGGTATAAAACAATACTGTATCAACTTATTTTTTTAGACACGAGAGAAAAGATATACAATTCACTCTATGAGAACAAGAGATTAATCTGGCCTACAATGATATACATATATATTTAGATCTTCAAATATTAAATCAATTCTTGTCTCAAACTGCATTTACCATCAGGTCATAAAATTAACTACAATGAAAGGTATAATTAATTAGATCAGATGGGATGACTCATTGAAATAAAGTCATAAAGGCATAGAAAAAATATACCTATCTGGATATATGATACATTTCTTGAGGAGAATAAATACCTGTACAGTACAATGACCAAATTATTATATTATGTCAAGTAGGAAAAATGTACTGGCAGGAAGGACAGTATTGAGCTGGAGGGTGTACAGTATGTTCGTGTGTGTGTGTGTGTGTGTGTGTGTACTACTCAATGCACTTACAACAAGGGAATATATGAGCTCCACTGGCGGGAATAAAATAAATGTAAATTATTTGAGTCATTCACAGGTAAGTAACAAGTAAGTCTGTTTAACATGAATAATGAATCTAAATAAAATCTTTAACGTAGAATAAATAAATACATATTTTCCCTTCAATCGTTGTCATTCATTCATTCATTCACTACTACTGTAAATGAATGAATGACAATAATTACTGTTGTTAGCCATAAAAAATTTGATGTTATTAAAGCTCTGAATAATAACGAACAGGTGAGGAGTATTAGAACAAAGCCATCAAGGTGTGTCTTTAACGAGGTGTTGTAGCCACTTAGAGATTAATTAACACCTAAACAACCCTCTATGCTGCCCCCGTGTGTAGCGTTCCTATAAGACCAAACGCGTGATGTGTACTGTATATAATTCAAAAACACTAAATACAAACCCTGACGATCCTGTTACACCATTTATAATTTTACCAACAATACTTAGATAAAATTATATGGTTTCGAAATACAGGTAAGATAATGTAATTACCTGAATCACCTTCTTTAATGTGAAAAGAAATATATAACAGGGTTTTTATCGGTATACTGTATAACTGAATAAAAAAAATGGCGGCTATATTTAGAGCCACAATGGACAACTTTTCTTTTCAGAATCATTTCAATTGAACTTAAAACTACACATTTTATAATCATTATCCACAAACATCAAAATATTATACCAGAATTAAAAAAAAAACGGTACCATCATCTGCGTTCATTGTTGCTTCTGTCATAAGTGGGCCTGTAGAGGCTCTTAAGTGGCGTCTAAGGAGAATAAATTGTACTCGAGTGTGCTGATGTGGTGGTGCAGCCAAGACACTTACGGAGTGGCTATAGTTAAAGGTGTGTCAAGGAAGAAGGGAATGGGAGGAGGGAGGTTCAGCCATGTAAGTACCACTCAAAAAACAGTGCTTAAAATGTAGAGACAAATGTTTACACACACACAAAAAAAAAAATAACTAGAATCATATAAGCAAATAACTAGAACTAAATATGTCTTAATCTTAGACAGTCTACAGTCAAAATCAAGCTACTCTGAGGACGCTAAGTGTATGGCTGATTAGACTGAGCTAAGTCACAAGAACCTATGGCTAGTCTGCATCAAGGCCACAGTCTGCCACACTAAAATATTACGTACGACTGTTTAGCGAGATTGACGATTCGCTTGCTTGATCTTCCAAACTTTCTTCTGCAAAAAAGATGATTTAAAAAGTAGAAGTGACAGCAGAGAGACAAAACTACAGCCAAAAACATGATGAAAAAAAAAGCCTACAGTAAGAGAGTGATATTAAGCCACAGAAGCACCATATAAAGTATTGGAATAGAAGGAAAAATGGACAAATTCCTCAATATTTACATCATCTTAAAATACTGAAAAAAAAAAACAAAGGAACATCATACCAAAAGCATCAGTGAGGAACATTGGGCCAAACAGACTACATAAAAACATACATCTTTTGTTTATAAGCCCCAAAAAACACCAAACAAAACTCAAAAAACATCTTGGACTCAAAAATTATTCGGAAAAAGTCACCCCAAAGGATGAATACACTATCAAGTACAGTAAGGTTGGTGCAGAAACTGGCTTTAAAACTACAGCATTATATTATTATTATTCTTTTAAGGTAAAGGAAAATTACAACAAAAAACTGGCTTTGTTTACCCAAGGAGGTCACAGCTAAACACGGACAAACACAGCAACACAAGAGGGTGGGGTGGTGGGCGCTTAGACACACCCGGGGGAGCCACTAAAGGGAATTTATTCATAGGTTGAGCATCAGAGGTGACAAAAAATAAAGAGTTTGTTTCGTAAGTTTCTATGATCTGGAAGAAGATAAGAATTGGACCTGAGAAATACATTTTTAGCTGAGAGAGAGAGAGAGAGAGAGAGAGAGAGAGAGAGAGAGAGAGAGAGAGAGAGAGAGAGAGAGAGAAGTAAATAAAGCGAGAGAAAAAAAGAAAGAAGGGGGAAAGAAGAATCTAGTAAATGGAGAGAGAGAGAGAGAATAGAAACAGCCAGTCAGAGAGAGAGAGAGAGAGAGAGAGAGAGAGAGAGAGAGAGAGAGAGAGATAAACCTGAACACACGTACTTGTTGAGATGGTAGCAGAGCGAGAGGGGAACTCCCTGCCGGAGGGCTGAGAGACGCGGTGGTGGCTGATGGCGTCTAGGGAGGTGGCCGGACGCATGGACGACCTGCTCCGCCCGGACTCCTCTGCAAAGGACCCCATCTGGAGGAGGAGGAGGAGGAAGGGTTAAAAGGAGATTCTTGTGACGATTCAACTTTCCTGTGTGTGTGTGTGTGTGTGTGTTTGTGTGTGTGTGTGTATACAGACATTTTTTATTGAGAAAATCATAATATAGACGATTATTTCATATTTCTTCGTTTATGCAGATTAAAAAGAATCATTTGTCATCTTTTTTTTGACTGAATGTATTTCTTTTATGAGAAAGGAATAATGATATACAAGAATAACAATAAGGGCGAGAGATGAGCTCCGTAAATTCCAGCATTAATGAGGAATTTGTCGAAGGGCGAGTATCAAGAATTTAAAATAAGACACAGACAGACAGACAGACAGACAGACAGAGAGGAAATAAACCAGACGGAGGCTCTCTCTTCCCTCTGTGCTGAACCAACTGACTTTATCAAACACCCAAACTCACCAACTCCTTCAAGGCCACTTTAAATTATCCTAATCCACCTACGTAAGCCGACCCGTGACCGTGTGACTCTGCCCACTACAGGAAGGTCCTCAGCAAGTGATGTCAGTGTCTATTACTCTCTATGGGGTGGTTAGGTTAGGTTAGGGAGAAGCCTCGGGGTGTTGTGATGACCTGAGTGGACAGCTGCCATAGATCATCTTCTAATTACGATTGGTATTATCAAAGGTGAGCTCAGGAAGTTACATAACCTCTTGAGTACGATGCCATAACCACTTGAGTACAATGTCATCGTAAATTCAAAATGGTTAAAACAACTTACTCAAAGCCAAGTAAACCATCGTACTCAAAGGTTTTAAATCATCGTACTCAAGAATCTATCACCTGGTTAACTCACTGTACTCAATGAGTTTTAAAAAAAACCCACAATCTCCTCTTCTACTCAATAAACACCTCAACACCTTCACCAATGACACACTACCTCCCGTCTCCTGCCTACAAAATCCTAAACCTCCCACACGACTCATGACCACTTCTCTACGTGACAGCTGCTACCTAAAGGCTCCCACGAAGGCTCTGGGCGGGAAGTCACACTACAGTTTCTCAAGTCGTGGGCTGTAAAGGGGGCAGTTTAGGGGGGGGGGGTGAGGGGGTGGTGAGGGGGGGGTTGAACGGCGGAAACTGACCCTATAGAATGATGAGTGAGAGAGAGACCAGTGGAGGGACGATAAAATGGACAATGCTCTCTCTCTCTCTCTCTCTCTCTCAGTTGCAATATTTCTATCTTCTGTTTCATACATGTCTTTACAAATCTCTATCAAATCTTCAAATATATAGCTATACACATACGTATATAGCCATACACTATAGAGAAGCCTTATACACTATAGACGAGCATTATACACTATAAAGGAGAGGCCTGGGGCTGATCACTCTACAAGGGCTACTGGTCAGACCATAACTCCGCCACAAGGGTCATTAAGCACTCGAGCTCATCCTGGGTAAAAAAATGTTCCAAGGAAATTCTAAAAATAAAATATGATAAAAATGATAACAGAGATGATGACTATATATTAAATTCTTGTAATAATCTTGAGGAAATAATTGGAATTGTCTCTCTCGTTATCTCTCTGTCTCTCTCGTTATCTCTCTGTCTCTCTCTTGATATAGCTCTCTCCCGCTGCTATCGCTCTCTTACGCTATTGCCCTCTCACATTATCTCCCTCTCACAATCTCTCTTATTCTCACTCTCACTGGGTTGGGTTAAGTTGGGTTGAATTAGGTTGGGACGGTTTAATTTGGATTGGGATGGGTTGGGTTAATTTGGATTAGGTTAGGTTAGGTCAGGTCAGGTCAGGTCGGGTCATGACGAACCAGTGAGGCATTTAACCCGAGGCACTTACCTTCTCAGAGGCCTTAGAGGTAGTAGTAGCGACGGAGTCCTTGCGTGAGACAGCCGAGTCCTTCCTCTTCCAGATGGGCAGGGACGTCTTGCGATCATCTAGGAAAGCCTGGAGGGAAGGACGACCCACGTGGAGGGCGTCGAAGGTGTGCTGCCGAGGGGAGAGTCTTGGTGAGATGACAGACAGATAAAGAATGGCCAGCAGACAGACGGATATAGACAAGACAGATAGACAGATATAGACAGACACAGTTTCCGTCAAAAGTAATCATCCACTCCACCACCTAACCCCCTGCGCCTGGCCGGGTCCTTTCTGCACGATAAGTCACGTGGGGTGGAGAGAGGGGAGTGGTCGATTTGGGGGAGGGTCGTTTGTTGGGGGGGAGGGGGTGTTAGGGGTGGGGCGGAGTGGGGGGTGGAGTGGTGTGGGGGGTGGGGCGGTGTGGGTGTGGGGGGTGGGGCGGTGTGGGGGGGTGGGGCGGTGTGTGTGGGGGGGGTGTGGTAAGAAATGCCCTGAGAGAGAGAGAGAGAGAGGCTTGGCAATATTAGCAGTATGTGAATTTAGTGCTTTGTGAGGAAAGAGAAACTTGTTTCATTTGATGGAGAGGAACATTACCGTACTTTATAAAGCAGTATACTGAACACTCCTTTATACCCTCCCGCCCACGCACACACACACACACACACAACCAACCTTTCTATCACTAGCAGTAGACACGACGAGCGTAGCGGCAGTGGCACCAGAAGCAGCAGTAGTAACAGCAGAAGGCTCGGCAGTAGGAACAGCAGAAGAACTAGTAGGTAAGGTGCCCGCTCCTGCTGCTGGGATGACGCCGGTGGACTTACGAGGAGAGGCGGCGGCCCCTGGAGCACCTTCGGCAGTAATAGTAACGTGGGAAGCGTTGGTGGGCGTAGAGTTGAGGAGGGCAGCGGAGGAGCCGAGCAAAGGGTCCCGCTGGTCGCTGCTGTCATCACGCCCTCTGCAAGGACACGTGGACGTTACACCTGATCACCTTCATTAGTAACAGGTAAAGACACTTGATATAGAGTTAAACCATCGTCAGTCTGTAAGTAAACCATTATAAGTTAAACCATCGTCCTCAAAGGGTTAAATCACCATCTTCAAAGGGTTAAACCACCATCCTCTCCGGGCTAAATCACCACCATCCTCAAAAGGTTAAACCATCTAGCAGCAACAGGTAAAAGGACCAGACAACCTTAACCTGATCTAATGAACACACTTCATATTCTTTTTCTTAAATTTCGTAAGGTAAGGTGAGGTGTGGTAGGGTAAGGTGAGGTAGGGTAAAGTGAGGTGAGGTGAGGTGAGGTAAGGTAAGGTAAGGTAAGGTAAAGTGAGATGAGGTGAGGTAAAGTGAGGTAAGGTAAGGTAAGGTAGGGAGGTGAGGTAAGGTAATGGTGAAGTATAACATCTCTCGTCACACACCAAACAGCTATACACACGGTAAACTTAAAGGAGATATTACTAACTCTTTATACAGTTAATTTAATCCAAGTAAACTATTTCTTTTCTGAACTATTTCTGTCTAAAAGAAAATTTAACTCAATAAACAGTGTAGTTTATAATAATAATGGTTATACGGGAGAGTTACTCATATACTTCCTTGTAAGACCAAGAGACAAACCTTTGAAGTCAGGCACAGGGGCGGCCCGGTCACGCAATCTGGGTTTCAGTTGATAAATACATCGAAGGTTCTCTAACGTCCTGAGTGTTACTGGCCGAGAATGAGGAGTGAGGCCACGAGATGGAGCAGGTGGTGACGGAGGCAGGGTATGGCTGACGAGGTAGTTGGGTAGTTTGCAGCAGTGTTCAAACGCGACGAACTGTACAGCTTAAAGATGAGGGTGTCAAACGTCTTTTTTGTCTAATACGTGTGTGTGTGTGTGTGTTTGTGTGTGTGTGTGTTATTAAACAAGAATTTAGCTCTAAAAGTAAACTTATTGATGTTCTGTGTGTTTACGTGTTTCTAGTTCAAATATTTCACACGTTCAGGTTTCAACACACACATTCATAGTTAACTTCTCCCCACCACTCTCCCTTGACACACACACACACACCA
>CAUDMG010001514.1:4282500-4470000 GCA_958450375.1 Homarus gammarus
TCTCAGTCCCAGTAAAAATCCTCTCTTACCTGCTGTAGTGAATCTTACTTGCTGGATTAGTTGTCTGACCTGCTTGAGTGATTGTCTTAACTGCTGGAGTGAATTTTACCAGCTGGAGTGATCGTCTTAACTGCGGGAGTGAGTCTTACCAGGTGTAGTGGTTGTCTTACCTGTTGGAGTGAGTCTTACCTGCTGTAGTGAATCTTACCAGGTGGAGTGGTTGTCTTACCTGTTGGAGTGAGTCTTACCTGCTGTAGTGAATCTTACCTGGTGGAATGGGCGTTGTCCTCGTCTTCCTCCTGGGGCTCGTCAGCAGGTTCGTCGGGGATGGGTTCCATACGCGCCCCGGGGGACGTGGACGGACCCGAGGCTGGAGACTTACCGCGGCGGAGGGAACCCATACGAAAGGACTGCCGGAACGACGCCCTGGCCCGGTTGACTGTAGACAGGAGGAGAGAAAGAGAGAGACAAGTTACCGATAATGATAGTGGGAAAGGTGGATAAGTGATGATTGGAACAGATTATTGATAGTTAGATGGAAGGGTAGTTTGAAGGATGGAAAAGATGATGGTTAAAGGATAAGAGAGTTGTGATTAGAAGGATGGAAGACTGAAGGTTTAGAAGGAGGGGAGCAAAAATTATCATCATTCATCACTACAAATAAATTTCTTCCTTGAAAAAAAAAAAATGTTTGGGCAGGAAAATAAACCACCCACTCCATACCTCCCCAATATCCCCACCCACATACACCCCCATATCATCCCCACCCACCCACCCCCAACTTCCCCACTCACCTACCCACCCACCCACCCACTCTATACCCCACACACACCCACCCCACACCCCCCCAAAAAAACAGCAATACAAACGCATCATTTCTACATCTCAGCTTGATCGTGGCATTTCCAGGTACCGTTCACTATAGAAAGGTCATTAAAGGCCAGACACAGCCCCCACACACGAGGCCTTAATGCAGCCTCGTACGACACACCAAGTACCACAACAAGTGTATTAGTAACTCAGACCTCATCGTGTTTACCTGAGTTATTTGCAGACTGGCACAAACACACACATATAGACACAAACACACACATATAGACACAAACACACACATCTAGACACAAACACACACATCTAGACACAAACACACACATCTAGACACAAACACACACATCTAGACACAAACACACACATATAGACACAAACACACACATATAGACACAAACACACACATCTAGACACAAACACAAGCACACACACACACACACATATAATAAATAACGGTTGTCCCTCGTGCACGGAGCTGTTTAAGGTGTAGAAGCTGTCGCCAACACAACAACCACACCCTATGTTAACGAGCTGCATGACCCAGTGTCAAGGAATAGTCCGAGAAGACCGGACAACTCGCCAACTGCACTGGCTAACCATTACCCCAGAACACGATCCACAAATAAATTAACATCTAGGTTCCCAATTACTGCTGGGAACACAAACAGACAAAGAGAATCAGCCAGACACAAAGACTAACAAGCAGACAGATGGCAGGATGGTGAAGACATACACAGAAGGTCCTTAGAGATCTGGTGGCCCCTGAAGCATTCTCGTGGCAGTCTTATGGTTAATTGGAAGGGGACACACACACACACACACACACACACACAAGAAAATGTTCCAGGAAGTCTGTGTGTGTCTCTCCCTCTCTCTTTACGCTCCCTCCGCCTCAACATTTCTCTTCCTCGTCTCATCGTCCATGCCAGACCCTCTTCAATACTTAATTCCTTCGTCTTACCCAATTGTCAGAGCACACACACACACACACACACACACACACACACACACACACTCTCTCTCTCTCTCTCTCTCTCTCTCTCTCTTCGTATTTTTCTTTCACTCACACACATACGTACACACTGTCTCTCTAACTCTCTCTCTCTCTCTCTCTCTCTCTCTCTCTCTCTCTCTCTCTTTCACACACAGACACACACACACATGACTGGGTAGCAACAGGTGGAAGGAGAGCGAGTGAGGGAGGAAGGGAGGGAGGGTGAGAGCAGGTTTGGGTCCGGAGAGAGTGGGAAGAGGGGAGAAGACAGAGAAAGCCTAACACCAACATCATACGTGGTAGTGGTGGTGGTTGTTATGGTGATGTTGGTGATAGTGTTGGTGGTGGTAGTGGTGGTGGTTATGGTGGTGGTGATAGTGGTGGTGGTGGTGATGTTGTGGTGATAGTGGTGGTGGTGGTGGTGGTGGTGGTGGTGGTGGTGGTAGTGGTGGTGGTGATAGTGGTGGTGGTGGTGGTGGTGGTGATGTTGTGGTGTTAGTGGTGGTGGTGTGTACGGGCTCCAGTCCTAACCTAACTTAACCTAATCAAAACATTAAAAAGAGAGACTCAGTCCTAAAAAAAGCTAAATATAAAGAATGAAACAAAGAGGAAGAGAGACAAAGAACTGAGTAAAAGACAGAATCCCCACACGAGAGAGAGAGAGAGAGAGAGAGAGAGAGAGAGAGAGAGAGAGAGAGAGAGAGAGAGAGAGAGAGAGAGAGAGAGAGACCTGACACCACAGTCAGCTGAACACAGTAGAGGGGGGGGGGGAGGAGGGGCTGCAGTACCTAAGAAGGACAGTGCCACTTTACTCAATGGTTCCGAGAAGGAAAGTTCCCTGCGTTATATGGCTACAAAGTGGGTGGCCTCATGCACAATATGGCTGCAAAGTGGGTGGCCTCATGCACAATATGGCTGCAAAGTGGGTGGCCTCATGCACAATATGGCTGCAAAGTGGGTGGCCTCATGCACAATATGGCTGCAAAGTGGGTGGCCTCATGCACAATATGGCTGCAAAGTGGGTGGCCTCATGCACAATATGGCTGCAAAGTGGGTGGCCTCATGCACAATATGGCTGCAAAGTGGGTGGCCTCATGCACAATATGGCTGCAAAGTGGGTGGCCTCATGCACAATATGGCTGCAAAGTGGGTGGCCTCATGCACAATATGGTTATGTCATTCAAATTTTTATACTCAGTTTGAATGTTAAGTAGATTATTTTCTAAACATAATGGCTGTGTGTTGGGAGTGTGGGGGTGTGGGGGGTGTGGGGGTGTGTGGGGGCTTTAGGGTGTAGGGTGTCGAGGTGTGGGGGAGGTGTGGGGGATGTGGAGGAGGGGTGGGGATGTGGAGGAGGTGTGGGAGATGTGGGGGAGGTGTGGGGGATGTGGGGGATGTGGAGGACGTGTGGGGGATGTGGGGGAGGTGTGGGGGATGTGGAGGACGTGTGGGGGATGTGGAGGAGGTGTGGGGGATGTGGAGGAGGTGTGGGGGATGTGGAGGAGGTGTGGGGGATGTGGAGGAGGTGTGGGGATGTGGGGAAGGTGTGGGGGATGTGGAGGACGTGTGGGGGATGTGGAGGACGTGTGGGGGATGTGGAGGAGGCGTGGGGGATGTGGAGGAGGCGTGGGGGATGTGGAGGAGGTGTGGGGGATGTGGGGGTTGTGGGGGGTGTGGGGGTTGTGGGGGTGTAGGGGGGTGAGGGTATAGGGAGTAGTTCCATACGCCCACTCGACCGAGGTGATCATAATAACGAAAGGGCGACAATATCTGGCTAATTGGTTGTTTAGTTATGACCCGACAGGTGAGTTGGCCCGACAGGTGAGTTGGCCCGACAGGTGAGTTGGCCAGTAGTGAAGGATTAATTTATTATGTAATGAGGTTAATTAAGCCAGATTCAATCACGTTTAGTTAGTTGAGATATGACAGGATCAGTTGGATTACTTTGACAAGAAGTGGTGAAGTGTGTGTAGTGGTGAAGTGTGTGGGGGGTGAAGTGTGTGGAGTGGTGAAGTGTGTGGAGGGGTGAAGTGTGTGGAGTGGTGAAGTGTGTGGGGGGTGAAGTGTGTGGAGTGGTGAAGTGTGTGGAGTGGTGAAGTGTGTGGAGTGGTGAAGTGTGTGGAGTGGTGAAGTGTGTGGAGGGGTGAAGTGTGTGGAGTGGTGAAGTGTGTGGGGGGGTGAAGTGTGTGGAGTGGTGAAGTGTGTGGAGGGGTGAAGTGTGTGGAGTGGTGAAGTGTGTGGAGTGGTGAAGTGTGTGGAGGGGTGAAGTGTGTGGAGGGGTGAAGTGTGTGGAGTGGTGAAGTGTGTGGAGTGGTGAAGTGTGTGGAGTGGTTAAGTGTGTGGAGTGGTGAAGTGTGTGGAGGGGTGAAGTGTGTGGAGTGGTGAAGTGTGTGGAGTGGTGAAGTGTGTGTAGTGGGGAAGTGTGTGGAATGGTAAAGTGTGTGGAATGGTAAAGTGTGTGGAGGGGTGAAGTGTGTGGAGTGGTGAAGTGTGTGGAGTGGTGAAGTGTGTGGAGGGGTGAAGTGTGTGGAGTGGTGAAGTGTGTGGAGTGGTGAAGTGTGTGGAGGGGTGAAGTGTGTGGAGTGGTGAAGTGTGTGGAGGGGTGAAGTGTGTGGAGGGGTGAAGTGTGTGGAGTGGTGAAGTGTCTGGAGTAGTGAAGTGTCTATAATGGTGAAGTGTCCACAAACCAGTTGACGAAGAGTTAAACATTACACACTGACACTAAATCTTACTCACATTACTCTTATTAAACTGGTAAACATAACCCGGATACACTGACCACTGCTGCTGCTAGGGGCGGGCTAAGAGGACTCGGGGCCCCAAGAGCACCAGCGGGCCCCTTACGGTCTTACAGTAATCTAAATTAAAATAATTCCCAGCATACAAAGATCCTCATGTTACAGGAAGAGTTTGAAATGAATCTGAAACAACAACAAAAACTCGATCATGCCGAGATGTTTATGTTTGGTTTGGTTAGGTTAGGTTAGGTTAGGTTACATCATACGCCAGATGTTCCTGTTGACGACTTGATATAAACGTTGATTTTGCATCTCTGTATTACAAGGCTCAGTACAAGGCAGCCTCCTACACATATTATGGCTGTTAAGAGGACATAACTAAATGAGTCTAGCTCGTAAGGAAGGCAGCCTCATCTACCACTTGGCTACTTCGTATATAGTAACTATTATGTCTGAAAGAATTCCAAAAACACTATGGCTACTCGGAACTCAGTAACACACACACACACAGTCTTAAAAGCTGTCCCCTGTTCCTGAGAACTAAACCACAACCTCTGTTTCTCTCTCATTTCAAAAGCCGAGGATATGAGTTCTCTTTTTGTGTGAGTAGATCGTAGCGCGGTCAGTAGTAGGGAGTTCTTTTTTCACCAGAACGTTATATATATATAAAAACTCGTTGGTTTCCATTAAAGTTAACAAAAGAATCTGTGATTGACGGACGTGCCGGGGACCTGGACACAGTGGACAGTATATCAAGGACCAGATGGAAACCAAATACGAGGGAGTGTCTTACCCCCGTGTGTGTGTCTGTATATGAATCTCACGAATAAAAGAAAAAAGTTCAAAGAAAAAAAAATCCGACACAAATTATAAACAAAACAAAAACATAAAACACCTACGAGAAAAACATAGAAAAAAAAAGTCGTACAAAAAAGCCTTATGAATAAAACAAAAGACAATCACTAAGACAAAGAATGTTTTTTTCGGGCTGTCTTTACCAATCTTCCAGGCTTATATCATTCAGGGGACCAAAGCTCTTAATTTCACGTCTCCTCCCTGGTCCCCCCCCACTTCCCCTTTACCCTTAATTTTACCCATTAATTCTCGTACCATAATCCTTTCATCCCTAATTATACGGCCAAGGTGTCTCATTTCCGTGTTCTATAAAGGTCTAGTTTTTTCTCTCGTAAATAACCCGACTTTATTCTTCCTCCCGATTTAAACGACAGGAGAAAGTGAGGAAAGTAAGAGGGAATGGGGGAGGGAGGGAATGGGGGGGGGAGGGGCGTAAGAACGAAGAAATGGAGTGACGGAGGGAAAGATGAAGTGAGGGAGAGATATAGGAACGAATGGAGGGACGGAAGAAGCGAGGGATATAAGAAAGGAGGAAAGAAGGGATAGAGGAAAGATAACAGCAGTAATTGTATCAACTCCGACCATAAGAGCCCAGCCAGTCCCCCCCCCCCCCTCTCGGACTCAAGGTAGGTGGATGGGGGGGGGGGGGGCAAGTACAGGTAAGTATAGGGGGACTTTCCTCGTGTGGCTACAACTAACTCTCACCTGTTGGCAGTGTGTGTGTGTGTGTGTGTGTGTTGTCGTGACAAACTACAATGACCCGTGATGAAAGTAGGTCATACAAGGTTAACAGCCGTGCAGTGACGCGTGGCTCCCCTCAGATCTCATTTAGGACCATTTACGTAGTGTGTGACTGAGGGGAGGGAGGGGGGGGGGGTAGAGGAGGGGAAGAGGAGAGGGAGGGGGGGATAGAGGAGGGGAAGAGGAGAGGGGAGGGGTGTGTGAGACGGAGGGAGAGAGAAGGGGACGTTGCAGGGAGAGTTAAAGAAGGGGTATGGGAAGGAAAGGGGGAAGAGAGGAATATAGTGCCAGAAGGAGAGGAAGAGGAAAAAAATAAAGAGAAAGGAAGAAAGGAAGGAGGAGAAGGAAGGGAAGTGGAATAAGGAGCAATGATAGGGTAGAAAGGTGATGGATGGGTAAGGATGGGAGGAAGAGGAAGAATCGATAGGATGAATAGAAGAAGAGAAAGGGAGGGATGAGAGATGGACCAGACGAAGGAATATATAATGGGAGGAGTAAGAGAAAAGGGTAGGTGAAAGGTTATACGAAGGGAGGGGGAATGGAAAGGGTAAAAGAAGGGATGAACGATGGGAAGGAAAAGGAAGGGGTAAAAGAAGGGATGAACGATGGAAAGGAAGGGGAGGCGGGTCGGGTGTAATGGTAGCTTGACATCGTCCATCTCGTTACAATCATCAAGGCAGCAATGAAACGCTATAATTATGAGGACGAGTCGCTACGGGGATCAGTGTACGAATCCATGGGGGCTGAGGCGCACCTACCTCTTCTCCCGTACATACACACACACACAGATCCATAGGTCTTCACACACTTTATGACTCCAATCTTCCACCGGCAATAAAACTTAAACAACTGTAAAAATAAATAGCAATTAAAAATGTACCCAGGAGACTCCTCGCTACACCATCAAGGACCAATCTGAAGCCGTAAAAGTCGGGATTTGGATCAGCAGGACCGTGAGCTATAAGACCCAATAAGACTCAAGATTGATAAGACTCATGACCCAGTATGATTTACGACGCAGTAAGGCTCCAGGCCAATATGACTTCACATCAATAAGACTCTACATCAATAAGACTCCTCACTAAAAGACTCCACACTAATAAGAGTCCACACCAATAAGAAGACTCCACACCAGTAAGACTCCACACCAGTAAGACTCCACACCAGTAAGACTACAGAGGTATGGTTGTGCCCAAATGTCAAAAACTGACTAAAAATTTTAATATTGTTATTATTACTATTTGTTATTATTTTAATTGTTAATATTATCCCTATTGGTATTATCACACACACACACACACACACACACACACACACTTCCTCGAACAAGGTCCTCCTCATGATGGTAACTCAACCGGGCTACATCAGTCTTCCGATCAGATCATGACTCAATAATAATCTCTCTCTCTCTCTCTCTCTCTCTCTCTCTCTCTCTACGTTTATTATCTTTTATTTTATCACCTGTCCGTTATTAGTTAATACACAGCAGGAGATAATGTCTAGTCTGTATTCTGTCAATATGTCAATAATGCAATTGAAATATGACATGACAATGACGTCATCTCTACTTCCAGGAAAAAGGGGAAACGGAGACAGACAGACAGACAGACAAACAAACAGACACAGACAGACAGACAGACAAACAGACAGAGAAATGGATGGGAGGTTAACGGACGCACACACACACACACACACACACACACACACACACACACACACACACACACTACAAATTTGCATCAACATTATACGCAGACAAGAATTTTAAATGACTAATTTGAAGCCATCAGCGGCGGGCAATGGGATGTGTGTGTGTGTGTGTGTGTGTGTGTGTGTGTGTGTGTGTGTGTGTGTGTGTGTGTGTGTGTGTGTGTGTCAAAAGAGAAATTTACACCAAACGTATCAACTAAACCACCATGTATGTTTTATTCCCACACATGTACGCACACACACACACTCACACATTATAATCCACGTACACAGAGTAAAATACACACACACACACATATCTCCATAATAGAGGTGTCAACATGTTGGCATAGAGTTATATGAAGTTTAATTAAAATCGGATATAACATTTTTCACCTGTGTTCTGCTGATAACAAAATCGGCACAAAATAACAATAGTGGGAGATGGCTTGACTTCCTGCCTCTCACATCTGCTGCTGCCTCTCTTCCCTGCTGCTGCCTCTCTCATCTGCTGCCTCTCTCCCCTGCTTCCTCCTCATTTATGTGAGTACAGGAGACATTACTAAAACAACTTGTATCGACAGAGACGCTAAAAAGTCATGCCCATTACAAACGGTGAAGTGACCCCCTGAATTGACCCCATAAAGTGACCCCCTGAATTGACCCCATAAAGTGACCCCTTGAATTGACCCCATAAAGTGACCCCATAAGGTGACCCCTGAATTGACCCCATAAAGTGACCCAATGAATTGACCCCATAAAGTGATCCCCTGAACTCACCCTACAACACAAAACATTAATCCTTCCTGACAGTAAACAAACACACAAGACGCAGCAGTGGTGTACCTGACCGAGCACTACACCACAACACTGGTACTCTGAACTACACGAGCAAACAACAAACTTACGCTACACAAATGACGTCAAATTAGTGATATATTTACGATACTAATTTCTAGAACAGATGTTGTGGGTTGGAGACAAAAATAGTACGATAAATCTGAAAGCTAAATCAATTTTTTAACTTAGTTATTTTTTTTTTTACATACTGTAAGCATACAGTATATTTACCATGGGTTATGTTTCTCAGTCCAAAAGAGGTAATGGTCTGGTCAGTGTAGGTACAGTGTTACATAGGTGTGCACTAAGGCATCAAGGTGTGGTCAGTGTAGGTACAGTGTTACATAGGTGTACGCTGAGGCATCAAGGTCTGGTCAGTGTAGGTACAGTGTTACATAGGTGTACACTGAGGCGTCAACGTGTGGTCAGTGTAGGTACAGTGTTACATAGGTGTACACTGAGGCGTCAAGGTGTGGTCAGTGTAGGTACAGTGTTACATAGGTGTACACTGAGGCGTCAACGTGTGGTCAGTGTAGGTACAGTGTTACATAGGTGTACACTGAGGCGTCAAGGTGTATAGAGATGTGATCAAGTGTGGGATAACAAATATCTGTTAATTTATAGTACAATTATTGTCCTGCACAGTGGCTTGTTTTGGTGGAAAGGTGGCAGGGTGGCAGAGTGGCAGGGTGGTAAGGTGGCAGGGTGGTAAGGTGGCAGGGTGGTAAGGTGGCAGGGTGGTAAAGTAGCAGGTGGCAGGGTGACAAGGGCCAGAGAGGAAACAGACTTCTCGAAAATTGATTTTAGCACAAGAAAAAAAATTAAGAAACATAAATTAATAAAAGACAACATTCCAAGTCAAACAAAAGTATATAAAAAAATCCTAATTAAAAAAATAAGAAAACAATCAACTGAACTTAGAAGAAAAAATCAAGTTAACTCACAAAGACAAAAACATGAAATTAGCTGCAAAACAAAGAGAGTAATCAAGTCAATTTCTCAAAAAATTAAACAATAATATCAAATCTCATCTAATACCAGACACAAATCACCTTAACTCACAAACAAAACATACAAAACAAACAAACAAACCCTAACAAACAAAATACAAGAAAATCAACTCCCTAACATACCCTAAAATTAAACACAACCCACAACGAAAAAAAAAAAAAATTAACGTAACCCGGAATTAATGAGCCGTAATCAACCGCCAGTAAAACCGAGTCACGTTACAGAGAGTTGTTGACCTCAATTAATACACAACTCCCTTTGGAATGATTAAATTACCCAGAATGTGATTAATTACCCCCATCATCAAATCACTGGTTCATTAGTTTGTCTGTACATCACCATAACAGTCGATCACTAAATACATTATGTTTTTTCCCGCCAATTTTTTTCCCGCCAATTTTTTCCGACATATTTCAGACATGTGAATCTCAAGACTCTAATCTAGTCCTGACATTTATCTGACAGTCTTAATTATAGCAAATGGCGATATGACAGTAATTATTATTAGATACAGTAATTATAATTGATGCCGTAATTGCAAGTGACACAGTAATTACAGGTGTTACAGGAATACAGTAAGGTGATGTTTGTGTTTTCAAGGTTACTGTAATATTAAGTGATATATGAGTTACAGTTTACAGTGGTTTTATGCCAGATTAATTTAAGTGTCTAAAAATATCTTACTCGAAGGGTTAAAAATTAGTAAAAAATGCTGTTTATAATACTATGTAAACAAGCCTTAATAAACAAAATCTATAAATATATAAACAGCAAAGACAAACTATTCTTGTTTACCTTCACTGGAGTACTACAAACTCACCACATGGAGGTAAACAAACAAACAAAAATATTATAATGGATCAAATAACTACAAGCAAACACAGGTAAACTTGCCAGGAAGCAACAACAACAACAACAACAACAACAACACCACCACCACCAACAGCCACAACAACAACAACAACACCATCACCACCAACAGCCACAACAACAACAACACCACCAACAACCACAACAACAACAACAACAACAAGGAACACGTCCCCAATACCATCATTAATTATATCATGTTTTTGTCATCAAGAGTAAGTAATTAAACGAAGCAAAAAATTATTACTATACCTGACGTAAACACTTCCTTTAATGAGCCACACACACACACACACACACACACACACACACAGGGGCTTTCACGGCACCAAATGAATTTATCAGAGCACTATTGAGCACTGTTAAGTTCCATCCTCTCTCTCCTTCCCTCCCATTATACCTATCATCCGACTCCCTCTCTCCCCATCACACCTATCATCCTCTCTCTCCATCACGCCTATCATCCTCTCTCCCCATCACGCCTATCATCCTCTCTCCCCATCACGCCTATCATCCTCTCTCCCCATCACGCCTATCATCCTCTCTCTCCATCACACCTATCATCCTCTCTCCCCATCACACCTATCATCCTCTCTCCCCATCACACCTATCATCCTCTCTCCCCATCACGCCTATCATCCTCTCTCCATCACACCTATCATCCTCTCTCCCCATCACGCCTATCATCCTCTCTCCCCATCACACCTATCATCCTCTCTCTCCATCACGCCTATCATCCTCTCTCCCCATCACACCTATCATCCTCTCTCTCCATCACGCCTATCATCCTCTCTCCCCATCACGCCTATCATCCTCTCTCCCCATCACACCTATCATCCTCTCTCTCCATCACGCCTATCATCCTCTCTCCCCATCACACCTATCATCCTCTCCTCAACACCTAAGAGATGGTTACAATATTCCATCACCAATATTTACCCACGCTACACCTCCCTCTCTCCCTCACACCAGATATAGTGTAGTGTAGTGTAGCACCCAAAGCACAGTATATTTTATCTCGTGTTATCACCAAGGAAAGTATGGTATGTTTATTAATATGATAGCTAATAGTTTTTACGGCAGCCATGATATCGATGCAAAAATGTCAATAATGTTAAAAGGACTTAAAGCCGCAAGGCCCTCCACGTGTTGACTTAAGGTGCCAATATTAAAACAAAAAAAGAAGTTCACAGACGATTTTTGTCTTACGTGGTTCTTCACTCTACTGCTATTGCTATTAAAACAACAAAAAACAACAACTGCTATGACAACTACTATTTCTATTATGAAAAAAACTACAACTTACACTATAACTGCAACGGCAAAAGTAACTATTACTATGACTATTACTACTACCTACTACTACTACTATTAATATAGATCTCTACACATCACTAGAAGTTCCCATACCACATAACTATACACCACACCCTGAGACACGCACACCACACCCTGAGACACATACACCACACCCTGAGACACCACACACCACACCCTGAGACACACACACCACACCCTGAGACACACACACCACACCGTGAGACACACACCACACCCTGAGACAGATACACCACACACCACACCCTGAGACCCACACACCACACCCTGACACACACACCACACCCTGACACACACACCACACCGTGAGACACATACACCACACCGTGAGAGACAGTTAACACTCACATCTGGACTGGATGGTGTTGTCGTTGGACGCTGAGTCATCATCATCGTCGTCCTCTGGCTTAACGGTCAGGTCCTGGAAGTTGACGATGAACATACAGGTGTCACCGTCCTCGTTCTTGATGGGGCACAGCGTAGTCTGGCAGAGGAACTTGGTCCCTGGAAAGAAGAAGTGTGGGTTAGGGTACTGCTGTGTGGAGGGGAGAGAGAGAGAGAGAGACATACATCCATGATATCAGAATATGTAATGAGATAAACATATGTACATACACACCATAAGAGGATTTGAAATTACACGGATTATGAAACTGTTTGTCGGGCAGTTCATCGAATACTTGAGGTGTATGGTTAATAGTCACAGGGGCATACCATTACCCAGAATGATTTTGTGTTCAGTTTATTTTACTTGTAGTTATTGTTTTTTTGTTTTACTTTATTTACTGTTGTGTTTCCTCTGCTTTTTGTATTACTGGTTAAATCAGTCAACTTTTATGAATGTGTTTAAGGCATTTGCATTTGGACCATTTTATGTAAAATTTTAGTGTAAATTCTGTATTCATGATTTGTGGTCAATAAATTATCTATCTATCTATCTATCTCTCTATCTATCTGTGTGTGTGTGTGTGTGTGTGTGTGTGTGTGTGTGTGTGTGTGTGTGTGTGTGTGTGTGTGTGTAATAACATGATAAGTTAGGCAGAGGACCGGCTTACACAGGATCATTACGACCTGACAGACTCATCAATGGTGAGGTAATTAATGAGGATCCGTCACACACCTGCCTCCACCTCACGGCCACCACACCATTACTGCATCACGGCCTCGCTGTAACACACGTGACACACACACAATAACAACATAAATATAAACACTTGACCGATGCTGAGATATAAACAAGGGCAAACAAAAGACAGTCGCCACGATATAGATTTCAATATCAGTTCTGGAAATAGTGTATTAGTTGAGTCAGGAGTCAGTACAAGCAAACATAGACATACATACAACTGTACTTCCATCTATCACTTGGCAGAGTCGATGTACTGCCTCGAGGAATGATAGACTCGTTTGGTTGACACTTTAAGGGTTTTATAATTGGACTCTTAACTGCCACAATTATATTCCGATCATTTCGAAATCATTACAGCTAAAGTGATCACCTTCCTATAGCAGCCACACAATTCCAGCGTCCACCTTCCTACATGAGCCACCAATATCATCTCTGTCAATAAACTTTGTGTTGTATTTTTATGAAAGTTGTATTTCGCTCTAGTGACTTGTCTCAGCGAGTGACATTGACGCAGTTGACCAAAACACTCTCAGGGAACAAGCAACTTACCTCAGTATTAGACGATACAACTCTTGATATTTGTGATTATTTCCTCATAAATAAACTTCAACGTCTTTTAATCCATTTATTTATTACACAACAACTACAAGTTAAGAAATAAGTAGTTTACCAACATGTTATATGAACTTAATAGAGGTTATGATAAAAGTCAAAACACATTACAGAGTGAAACAACTTCCAGAAATGTTATGTGTTTCTCGTGTACCGGGAGCAGCGGTGAGGCGAAACTTTAATAACTAATAACAAAGAATGTGACTAAAGTTTAATGGTTATCCGGTTCACTAAGTTACCTGGAGCACGTGAGGTCAGGTTAATTAGGTCTCTGTAAAACGCGATATAAAAAGACGGTCGGAAAACACTTGGTTGGGCGATGGGCCGTAGTCGCCAACCCTCAGAAGAAGTGGAAGAGATCTTGATTGACTGAACACGTGAGGAGGTCGTCGGTCGTTCCTTCTAACACTGGTACTCTAACAAGATAATGGAGCTTCAAGATACGTGAAATTGGGTACAGCCTCGAGAGTATTAAATGACGCCCTATACATCTCTCATCCGGTTCATATGTCACCGTCAACTTGGCCTAGAAGCCTAAATGGGTCGCCTCGTCTCCACACACGCCTTCGTCAGCTCTGCCTCGACGCCCCAAGACAATGCTAGGCAAGACAAGACGGCGCCCGGCTCTTACTATGGTAGACCCAGTACTAATAGGAGCCTGAATTATGTTTATTGATGAGAAGATGATGAGGAATTCTCTCTCTCTCTCTCTCTCTCTCTCTCTCTCTCTCTCTCTCTCTCTCTCTCTCTCTCTCCCAAACCTTATTTTTGAGAATTTTAACATTGAAAAACTGTCTGTCAATCTCCTCACTCCGAAATATCGAAAAATTTCCCTAAAATTTCGACAATTCTTCACGCCCCAGTAATCCCCCTCAGGTGCCTGTTGGCCTTCACCCCCGGCTCCCAGGAAAAAAACTTTAATGACTAGTTCCCTCAGTTATAATAACTTCAGGATAACATCAACTACTACTACTACTTTAACCACCACCACTACTATTATTACTACTTTAACCACCACCACTACTTTTTTTTAATGGCCTCCAGCCTCCCCCAATAGCCAGACCTTCGCCACCATTTTATTACCCTAAACTTAATATCCTAATACATAAGTAGCTACCCTGGCTGTGTTGAGTTAGTTGAGCCGCAGATCTATGGGGCATTCAGTGACTGTTGCCTCATAGTCAATATCTGCAACTGTTGTCGGCTTTGGGGCCGATGCTCTCGTTCCCACTACTACTACTACTACTACTACTGTTACTACTACTACTACTACTACCACCTCAATACCCAACTCTTGGTCTTTGGATACCAAACAGCTAATCACAGGATATTGTTAGCAATTTGATGGCCCGGTCCATTATCCTACTCTATATCCTTCTCGTCTCTTCCATATCCTTCTCCGTATCCTTCTCGTATCCTTCTCGTCCCCTTCGTGTTGTATTGCTAGTATCATCAATGGATGTCCCGGTTAACTGGTGAATTATCCGGTAAATTACCCGTCAAAATCTTAAAGGAAGGAAGGAAGGAAGGGGAGAAAGAGGGAGGAAATGAAGGAAGGAAGGAAGGAGAGGGATGATTTCTGGGCGGGTGAAGTATTTATTTGATGTGGGTGGATGGATGGATGGGTGAATGGATAGGCATGGGTGGATGGGTACAAAAGAGGGTTGTAATGGATGGGTAGATGGGCGTAGGTGGCAGTGGATACAAGGTGCAAAAAAGGGGACGTGTGTGTGTGTGTACAACGCCTAAAAATCACTGAAGGGAACAAGTCAACTCCCCTCCACTCCTTCCATCATCCCTCCTATCCTAAATCCTCCACCTATACTTTATCCTAATCGACTCTCTGTCTCTCCTCCCTCCCCTCCTTCCTTATCCCAGAGAGAGAGAGAGAGGACCCCTCCCCCCCCCCCCCCCGCGGCCATCATCATCATAAAACCCACTAAAACTCAATTTTCAGGAGGAAGGAAAAAGGGGAAACATATTTGTTGTCAGCTTATGAAGTTGTCCCACTACAACCACCTCAAACTCGGGTCGTCCAGGGAGAAATACCTTAAGTCTTGTGGTGAATCTTTAGTGAGTTGTTAAAGTGTGTCGCTGACGGACTGAAGTGGCAACAAGATTTCATTCACTCCATTGTTGTTTTTGGTTGTTGTTGTTGTTGTTGTTGTTGTTTTTTGTAGGGGAGGGGATTGTTACACTCTGTGGTTCCGTACAGGTAGAGTGTGTGTGTGTGTGTGTGTGTGTGTGTGTGTGTGTGTGATACCTTTCTTAAGTATGATATGAAAAACACAAGTCTAAGTAAGCGTCCACAGCTCATGGCCGTGGCCTCCTCACTAAATCAGCGGGAGAGAAACCGTCCAGGTGTACAAAAACAGAATATATTCCCCGTGACGGTAGCCAAGATAACCTTCCCCGCGGCCTCATGGAATCAGTCGAGTCAACTCATGTGAAGGAAAAAGACAAAATATGTTCCTTGTGGAGGTATCGGGACCTGATGGGCGACCTAGCCACTGACTCAGCGAGAGATCGACTGAGGAGAAGCAAAAATCATGGAGTCACTCAACAGAAGACTCTCTCGTTGACTCAGCTGGGAGTCTACTGACGAGGATTGACGGTGGAGGATGATTCCGGCGGTGTCTCACAGGTCCTGGCCACTCCTGACGAAGAGCCTCCGGGGCCTCCTTTGTCACAATGATCCCCGCGCCCAGGCAACAAAGACCCGGCTCGAAAGTGGTTAGGAAACATATCACGGGTGAGGGGAAGAAGGGGAGGGAGAGAGAGGGATAGGAGGGGAGAAAGAGAACGGTGACAAAGAGGAAAGAAAGAGACGGGAATAATAAAATACAAAGACGTAAAAGATGTTGTGACAGGACAAGATTGATACACTGAAGAGTAATAACACACACAATAAAAGTCAGCCAGTAGTTGTTGTTTACCGTCATAACAGAGTGAACACCTACATCATCAACCTTGTGTTCCGCCTCAACAGGTCGAGATACAGTTTACAATACAAGAACGCTTCCCCATCGGCCATTATCCGCATGAGATACACTATCCAATAATTCGTATTAATTGAAACTCCACATTAACCAAGAGTGATCTATGTGTTGGTCAGGTACTGTGCCAGCGAGAACCCTAACACTGACCAGAGGCCTCACGTAACAGTAACAGTTTAATGGTGTATCCCTGACCAAGGTGTACAGTCCAGTGCATCACATAAGTCTAGGACAGTTGTGTACTGTACACCTCCGTTATGTTCATGTGCTATAAGTCTTCCTGGACGCTCACTGATCCCTTTAGAGGATTTTAACACCTTATAGACCCGACCACACACGGCTGGCTGACGAGAACATGAAACCGACCCAAGCTGAGGGAAACTTACATTAACTGCCCAAGTTAGTTTCATGTTACAAATCCGGGACAGTAGTTAAGAACATCGTTAGTCCTCTGCCAATCAGGTGGAGACGAGGAGCATCTTGGCCTGGGGACCAGGTCTTCCCGCTCATTATGCTGCTCGCTGGGAAATGAGCTGGCGGGTGTATCAGATTCCAGGGAAGTGGGTGAAACTTAATGGTGGGGCGCCATTATGTTGTGGAAATGTAGAGCACAGAACTCAGTAGTAAGCCTCACTGTGTCATCCAGAACACCGTGGTGTGAAGTACAGGCCACCGTGTAGTGATATAAACACGGCGGGAGAGTCGGTGGATGAGAGACCTTGAGCCACCAGAGGAAACAAGTCTGTTATTTAAGTGTTGTGTCTAGTAGGCAGTGGTCAATACCTCCGTCTGCCTGGGTGAGAGGCTCCACCGTCTGATAAGAGAAGATACATCAGCAGCGGAGATAATCAAGGATGTACAATTACAATAAAAAATTCCTTTACAGTCCTAAGACTTCGACCTGCTAAAACCAGTTTTCGAACTACTAGTCTACCCACAGATGGCGCTGTAGTTCCTCATGTGGATGTCGTGTAGAAAAAGTTTTGTTCCTGGCTGTACGAAAACACTGCGTCGACGATTGTCTCTTATCAAGAAGCAATATTCCATCATAGAGACAAGAAACTTGGAAGAGGAATGTAATAAACTTGAGACGCCTCCATAAAACACTCTGGCGTGACGAAGTGTGCCGCCACCTGCTTCTATACCCTCAGTCTGTCCCGGAGATCCTATGATAACCTTTCCGACACGAGCCAACACATTTCTGCTGCCGGACACCGAATATTAGTCACTGAAACGGAGGTATTATAGCTGGCTCTCCAAGATGGATTAGCGAGGACCTTTCAACACACACATCCCCTTCCCCTACACCTCCCCCTCCCCTTTCCCCTTAACCCTCTACCACCCCCTTTCCCCCTACCCCTGTACTTTCCCCTACCCCTCCCCCTTTCCCCCTACCTTCCCCTCCCCTTACCCCCGCCAGATATAAATAACTAACAAATCCAGAGAAGCGATTAACATAAGCCCTCAGGCCAGAAGAACACGGTGTAGGGAGAACAGGTCTTTATAAAAACACGAGCAAGATTAAGGTTCCAAGGCATTCTTTCTCGACCTGAAGATATATATATAACAGTGGCCACGAGTTTTATTTTCAATTAGCAAATGACCAGACTAAGAGGATGGTCTCTCTTACCGCCCCTGCCAACAACATTCTCTGAGGCTCTTTAATTACACCACCGCCATCACCACCACCACTCGCGTCCTCTTACTATTAACGGGGGAGTCTGTCCATGGCTGCCTCGTTGTGGTGTGTGGTACTGTCATAAGTGTGGTGCTGTCAAGAGAAGGTGTGTGTGGTACTGTCAAGTTTGTAGTACCGTCACGAGTGGTGTACCTGGCAGTACCTCAAACAGAATATAAAAACACACATCAACACACACATCAATACACACACACACCCAGGTAGGAAGCGGAGTATACTGAGGCCAAACACCAGTGGACGCAATAATCCACGTGTGTGTGTGTGTGTGTGTGTAGTCAGGCAAAAAAAAAAAACAACACTTTATAGTTTTCAAGATATCTTTAAATAAATTCTCAAATACCTGAGGTTAAATAACTATCGGAAGTGTAATATAAAACTCAGGTTAAGTCTCCTTTTATGACAACTTTTACTGTATATGACAAACTTCAAACAAGTCATCCACACGACCGACACTGACATGCACAACGCAATACTAAAATAAAACCATACGAACGTTTCACCAAATTTGTCACGAGAGGACGAGCTTCATTCAGGTTTACAAATGGCCGCACAGATGGGCATTTTAGTGATGTTGGCGACACTCGGCTGCTGTGTCACAAAAAATATTGCTTTCGACATACTGTAAATCGTGGAAACTGGTGCATGTTGTGAGTTGTGGGTGGTGGTGCGTGTTGTGAGTGGGGGTACTGGTGCGTGTTGTAAGTAGTGATATGTTGTATGTTGTAAGTGGTGATACTAGTGGGAGCTGTGTGTTGTAAGTGGCGACCTGTGGTGTAATGGTCAGCATGCTAGCCTCGCAAGTGAGTGGACTCGGGTTAGATCCCGGGCAGGGTGAAACTATGGGCAAGTTTTTTTACGCCATTTGCCTCTGTCTACCCAGCAGTAAATGGAGACCTGGATATTAATCGATTTGCGGATCGTGTTCGCCAGAGCAGTTAGTGAGTTGTCCGGTCTTCTCAGACTATTCCTTGACACTGGGTCATGCAGCTCGTTAACTTAGGGTGTGGTTGTTGTGTTGGCCTAAGGTGGCCCTTGGGCCGGCCATCCTCGTTACACGAGGGGCAACCATTATGTATCATAAAATGGTGGTGCAGCATACTGTTCACACACACTACTACTACTTCTATTACTTTGCTGTCACTCAGAATCGAGTATGACGATCATCCACCTAGGTTAGTGAGTTCTGAGTGACTAAAGAGGCCGATACGGGACCCGCAGTGTCGTTCACATTCGTTGCACGTGTGGAGGGCTCCATCTACTGCGGGAGGGGCGGTGGCAGCGTCTTTCTGGCGTTGGCGCTTGTCTGCCTCGGTTTGCAGTGGGGCTAACTCGAAAGTATTGACACCTTCTCGTGTGGTGCTCCTCCAAGCGTTACGATGTGGAGTAATCGACTCCCAGGTGAAGGGGTCGATTTGGCACTTTATCAGGTTTGTCTTAAGACTATCCTTATACCTATTCAATTGCCCGCCGGCGTTACGGTACGGTACGGTTGATAGTCAGAATGTACGGTACGGAATTACGGTACGATATTTTCCTTGAAGTACGGTACGGTACGATTTAGGTACGGAAAATGAGCAAAATTCCGTACCGTACCGTACCCCAGGCTTAAAAACATGACCATGCAATTATTAACTCCTTGAGGATTGTGACGCATTGGGAGTTTATTCTGGCTATCATAAGACACTTTAATGTTGCTTAGGAAGGATTTATGGTAATAAACAGTATAGGCTAGCTGAATTAGCCATCTGTCTATTGTCTTTCATATACCCTTCCTAAATTGAATACAATCATCCAATAATAGTCAGAAAAGAAAAAAGAAATGTGTCATCGATCTTCAAAGGGTTAATGCGTTGGTGGCTTCAGTGATCAGTACCGTCCGCCAGCTGGTAGTGTCAGTACTGATCACGTTGCGTCACGCCAACTACTCACGTATAACTTGAGAGTAGTGTCTCCAACACTCCACAGTCACTCCTTCCGTTGTCGTCGTCGGGAGGGAGCAGTCATCACAGGGGCACTTGATCTAATATTGCACCTTATTGGTAAGATGACACATATTTTTGTTTCATTGTAAATTAGGTAAACTAAGAAATAAAATTCCGTAATAAGACAACAATGTCATGTGGGCACATTTACATCTATAGTCACTTCGTAAACGTTCCTTTTCAAATCCACACATGTACTCTAATAAATTGTTCAGAAAAGAGAATTATTTTGATGTAAATACATTTTGCTGATGGTACGATAAAAGTACGGAATTACGGTACGGTATTTTTTCCGTGCTGTACGATACGGAAAAATAATTGGGGGTACGGTACGAAATTACGGTACGGTATTTTAGCCAGGTACAGAGTACGGAAAAATATTCCGTACAGTACCATACTACCAGCCTTGGGCGGCAGCTGAAAGCGAGAGGGAGCAAGCAGTGCTTGCACCTTAACACTAACATAATGCTGCCACACTAGACGCATTTCACCACCCTGTGTGTGGCTGCACACACACACACACACACACGAATTAATTAGAAATAATTTAATTTGTTAATGAGTGACCTAATAAGGTACTAGAAAAAACAATATAGAAATTAGTTAATAGATAAATACATCTATTCCGAAAAAAAATAAGTTAATCAGTTATGACAAATTTAAGGAATAATAGAAAAGCGTTCAGAGAGAGAGAGAGAGAGAGAGAGAGAGAGAGAGAGAGAGAGAGAGAGAGAGAGAGAGAGAGAGAGAGAGAGAGAGTTTTTTATTATTTTACAGTAAACATTTCGACCACCAACAAATGTGCTCACCTTTGCTGGGAAATAGTTACACACATCATAAGGTGAGGTACAGGAGGTGAGGTGCAGGTGGTGAGGTACAGGAGGCGAGGTACAGGAGGTGAGGTACAGGAGTGAGGTACAGGAGGCGAGGTACAGGAGGCGAGGTACAGGAGGTGAGGTACAGGAGGTGAGGTACAGGAGGTGAGGTACAGGAGGTGAGGTACAGGAGGTGAGGTACAGGAGGTGAGGTACAGGAGGTGAGGTACAGGTGGTGAGGTACAGGAGGTGAGGTACAGGAGGTGAGGTACAGGAGGTGAGGTACAGGAGGTGAGGTACAGGAGGTGAGGTACAGGAGGTGAGGTACAGGAGGTGAGGTACAGGAGGCGAGGTACAGGAGGTGAGGTACAGGAGGTGAGGTACAGGAGGTGAGGTACAGGAGGTGAGGTACAGGAGGTGAGGTGCAGGTGGTGAGGTACAGGAGGTGAGGTGCAGGTGGTGAGGTACAGGAGGCGAGGTACAGGAGGTGAGGTACAGGAGGTGAGGTGCAGGAGGTGAGGTGCAGGAGGTGAGGTACAGGAGGTGAGGTACAGGAGGTGAGGTACAGGAGGTGAGGTACAGGAGGTGAGGTACAGGTGGTGAGGTACAGGAGGTGAGGTACAGGAGGTGAGGTACAGGAGGTGGGGTACAGGAGGTGAGGTACAGGAGGTGAGGTACAGGAGGTGAGGTACAGGAGGTGAGGTACAGGAGGTGAGGTACAGGAGGTGAGGTACAGGAGGTGAGGTACAGGAGGTGAGGTACAGGAGGTGAGGTACAGGAGGTGAGGTACAGGAGGTGAGGTACAGGAGGTGAGGTACAGGAGGTGAGGTACAGGAGGTGAGGTACAGGAGGTGAGGTACAGGAGGTGAGGTACAGGAGGTGAGGTACAGGAGGCGAGGTACAGGAGGTGAGGTACAGGAGGTGAGGTACAGGAGGTGAGGTACAGGAGGTGAGGTACAGGAGGTGAGGTACAGGAGGTGAGGTACAGGAGGTGAGGTGCAGGAGGTGAGGTACAGGAGGTGAGGTACAGGAGGTGAGGTACAGGAGGTGAGGTACAGGAGGTGAGGTACAGGAGGTGAGGTGCAGGTGGCCCTCAGACTCAGTTACACATTTGACTCATTTTCAAAATATTGGTGACAAATTTCACACTAGACATCATCCGTTAATTAGTCTGAAAAATATAGTCTGCAGATGACGTAGATAATTACTCATATTGTTTTAAAATGTAGTAAATATATTTTGTTTGTGTCTTCTCAGTTAATAAATATCGTTTTACTTTGAGGTGGATAAAATTTACTGAATCTCGTCTCTTAAGTGTGTCTCAGTAGAATAAACACGTTTTAAGTGGTCTCTCGGTGGGTGACGGTGGGAACTGGGCCATGGTGGGAACTGGGCCATGGTGGAGCCTTGAGGACCATCGCCCCGTGAAATCAAAGGGCCTCTTCTATCAGGGTATGGCCAGCAGGTGGTCTAGGCAGTGAGATATTATGGAGGAGTGAAATAGTTCCTCTTAAGTCGTTACCAAGGTTTAAGTAATGTAACCTTCCATGTTTAATTATGAGAGTGATTAATGTTACGATATTATGAGGTTTTTATGTTCGTGGTTAATGTTAGGATAGGGTAGTTAGGGTAGGATAGGGTATAATTAGCACTGTCGGTAACCCTGATACAGTTTTATGCACCACTGAAATTTTGCCATTATTGCCCATCAACGCTGACACCCATTGCCAGTTCGGGTTAGGTTGGCTTGGGTAAAGGCTCTTGCTGGCACCATTATTTCGGCCGCCACAAGTCTGAGTTGGTTATCGTCAAAATATAACCTAACTTAACCTAACTTAACCTAACTTAACCTAACCTTCGCCAAAGCAAATTTTGTCATCACACGTGTTTACTCAGCCGTCCGGGGAACTTACAATGAACAAACTCTTAACTCGGCCTTTAAATTACTTATATTACCATTTTAACATAAGCGATCCTGTTCAAAGTTCACTCACAAGATAAAGTTCACACGTGGTTTGTTTTGTTTGTAGTGAAGGTGAACTGAACAAGCTTGATGAGTGTTAATTTTAATGTCAGTAATTCATTAATATTTTCGTAATTACTTTCTTCTTCTCTACTGTTCATCTGATGGTCACTTATTAAAGGAGGAATTAATAACATTCCTAATAATGTGTAATTTGGGGTATTTTCTTTTTATGGTTTTATTTTTTTATTTTTATTCTTACATTTCGTTATGATTTTTTGTGAGCAATGTCTTACTTTAGCCCCCCCCCCCCCCTCCCCACACACACACACTCATAGGGATGAGTGTCTTGGGGCTGACGGTGTTAACTCGCCCCACACACCTACACTACACTCACGGTGACTACACGGCCAACAACCAGTCAGAAGCAGTGAAGATATTTGGAAAACGAAAATGTAAAAAATAAAACAAAAATCAATGGTCTTTTTAAATTCACTGATAGGCCTTTTAATCTGACGTAGTTCATTCGATTAAAAATATAAATTTCAACATTCGGGGACGAAAAATGAGCATGACAAACTTAATAGAATCGGTTAATTAACAAATAAAACCATTTTTAAAGCCATTAACAAGAATAATTACAGGAATCAACACTTTTTTAACTCAGAATCTCAATTGGCACGTTGAGCTGTGAGGGATAAAACTCACTGCTGCCAATACCTGCACCTGTGTGTGGGGGGGGGGGGGGGGAGGGGGTTACTGCCTGACCCACTTGGGGAAGAGGTTGACACTGGAGGAGGAAAATAATTTATTCTTAAGCAGCGTGTAGGAGGACACTGATTACCTGTAGAAAGAGACACACTCTATCCCCCCCCCCCCCCCCCCGATGATTTAGTTACCGCCAGACAGTTCACCACCGCTCACCCTCACGTCATCCCGTTACGGTATTCTGGTGCTCAGTGGCGCCTGGGTAAGGGTGCCAGCCTGCTGGGACACAGACACAGCCGCCGTCCCTCATTGTGTAGCTGACTGTTCAAAGAAAGCGCCGCCCAGCCATGCTCCTCTGCCTGTCACACCCGCTGTCTCCTTGTCTGCCACACACAGTGTTACGCGGGTATACCACACATGCTGTGTCCCCGTGTCTGTCAAACACACACACTATATGTGTATATATAGCCTATATATATGTGTGTATATAGATATATACCGTAGTAAGACTTAGGCCAAGATTCTGTCTCTTATCAAACAGGTCAGGTTTCTTATTGTCAATAACATCTCCACATTTTAATATTTTCCACTGAAACTCCAGTCACCCCCCCCCCCCCCTGCTGCCAGGTCTCTCCTCCATAACTCCAATATGACTTACCCAACAGCTTCCTGTGTTCCTTCTCAAATATTGCCTCTCAAAGTTTCCTGACAGTTATAGTGCGCTGCCCTGACAACATTCTACGCAGGAAGAACTGAACATATATTTTTCAGTAAGGGGAGGGAGAAAGTTTTACAATAAAATTAACAGTTTTACTAATTTATAAATAAGTAATTGGTTTTAAAATTTAGAATCGAGTTCCAGTTTGGTGCGATGTTGAGTTTATTTACGTGATCATGACGTCATCACTGTACACACTAGTGATGATCGATAGTTTCTGTTGAGTTGAGTGGGAAGAATGTGTCCACGTCTTCTGGTAACACTCTTATGTTCCCTTCAGTTACCTGACCCAACACTCCCTACAGTCCTCTCTTATTACCACCTCACAAGTTGACGTTCAACAGACTGTACAGAATGTGTGTCCTGGCCGTCTGAGACCACCATAACGATATTCCTTCAAGTTTACATAAATTAAACGTAACAAAAATACAGTGAGAGAAACTGTAACACGTAAGGCGTCTCCTGTAGCGACGATACTGTGCACTAGCTGCTCACCACCACACACACTGTATTCTCTATCATCTATAATAAATTTTGTTTCACTGTTCTTGAGGATTATTAATACGTCCTCTGATACGCAGCAGAGAGGAAAATTTAAGTTTTCTAATATCATTTTAATGCGTCAAACTTTCCCCCAAGAAATTTCATCCTGGACGAAAATAAAAACACAGGCAAGCATGCAAATGTGACCCTTATTTGTTGCTAAACGTGAAGGCTAATGCAGATGTTTACTCTCTGGGGAGACACTGGCGCAGCAGGTGTCATCACGCGGCAAAAAAATAACATAATGCCCACTAAAAATAACTTACTGTCCCATCCTCTGTGTTAAGGCCACCATACATATTATATATGTATACAAAGTCAAACAAGAACTAACACAGGAAGAGAAACATACATTACACTATGCTCTTAACAGCACTTCCCACACACTACAGCTGAGGAAGGAAATGCAACAACATTCATAATACTCAAAATATACACAACACTGCAGCCAGACACAAGTGATATGACGGTCGTGCAATATCCATTACTAGGCTTTATAATACTGCAGACACCGTTATGCTACACACACACACACACACACACACACACACCGTATTGTTTACTAATATCATCTTTTTCTCCCTGTTTTATACCAGTGTGTAGAGTGAAGAATGACATGGAGGGTAACAGACCAGCTGGGTGTGTCCTGCTGTAATGGCCGCCGGTATAGGGCCAGGCTAGCGAGTTGTAAAGTGAACAAAGGAGATTGAATTTCAGCAATCTAAAGGATGGAGGTTCAGGGTGGGGTATAATGGTGTGTGTGTGTGTGTGTGTGTGTGCTCACATTTTTATGCCCCACTTACTTCGTCAAAGGTTTACCCTGAAGTCTGCAGGTAATAGCGCCTCGTCTGAGCTAATGAAGGTAATTTTGTAATTCGGTCCGGTATGACTGTTATATTATTTACGTAATGGAAGGGAATTATGCAGATCTATCCCAGTGACCACTACCATTATAACAGGCACTACCACCACTATCATCATCACCACCACCAGCATTATATCAGGCACCACCACCACCGCCGCCACCACCACCACTACCATCACCACCATCATCATCACCACCACCACCGCCGCAGCCACCACCACTACCACCACCATCTCCATAATTACCACCACCATCACCACCTTATATCAGGCACCACTACCACCACCATTATAACAGGCACTACCACCACCATCTCCATAATCACCACCACCACCACCTTATATCAGGCACCACCACCACCATCTCCATAATCACCACCACCACCACCACCACCATCACCGCCACTACCACCACCACCACCACCACCACCTTATATCAGGCACCACCACTACCACAACCATTATATCAGGCACCACCACCACCGCCGCCACCACCACCACCACCACCACCATCATCATCACCACCACCACCGCCGCAGCCACCACCACCACCATCACCACCACCACCATCATCATCACCACCACCACCACCATTATATCAGGCACCACCACCGCCACCATCATCATCACCGCCACCACCACCACCACCACCACCACCATCATCACCACCACCACCACCACTACTACCACCACCACCACCACCACCACCACCACCACCACACAACAGTGAAAGACGGCGGGATGCTTCCGTAGACCTTTACACAGGTATTTTTATTTTTGCTCAACATTTTTAACAGGTAAACACACAACTCATTTGTAAGAGATAAACTGCCTCATAAATACCTTCTTACCTGACATATGAAGGTAAACAAGTATAGTATGTGACATACATCCATAAATAAAGAAATATAACACATATTTCTCTAGTTAAATAAGCAACTATGCATAAAACATATACGACTACACGGGTTTTTTTAATACATTTAAATATTCACAAAACATAAAGTAAACTTGCAATTGAATATTCATCGCCATAGTAATGATACGAATACATAATATAACCAAGCCAACAGTGGCCGGTGAGTCAGACATCCAGGTTTACCCAGAATGACGCCGGAGACTTGTGATTCTTTTATCAAGTCGAGGTCACACGGGGTAACTTACTGAGCAAATGTGTTGATATCATAGACAAGATCGAATAGAGCTTTTTTTTTCCATTATGTGTTTCATCGACCAATGCAAATAGTACTTGTTTATATAAGGAGAGTTGTGATTGGTTGGAAAGTTTGTGTACTGATCAAACTGGAAAGATCAGTCATGAACCACTAAATTAATTATATCGGTCCTCACTTACGGATTGACCTACAACATCTCCCCAGAGCATGAGGCGAGACTTCTCAGCTCACCTCACAGTTCTCTACCCAGCTCACCTCACAGTTCTCTAATACACAACTACGTGTCAACAGAGTTATAATGAGCTGCCTCGTACCCCCACCAGAAGGCCAGAGGCTTATCTTGGTACCTCCCTGACCCTGATCCTCCCTCTCCCTCACCCACCCTCACATTTCCCTCACCCTCACCCACACTCTCCATCACCTTCACCCTCTCCCTTACCTTCCCTCACACTCCCTCACTCTCACCCTTCATTACCCTCTCCCTCCATCACCTCCCACACCTTTACATTACCCTCACCCTCCATCACCCTCACCCTCTCCCTCCCTCACCCTCACCCTCTCCCTCCCTCACCCTCACCCTCTCCCTCCCTCACCCTCACCCTCTCCCTTACCTTCCCTCACACTCCCTCCCTCTCACCCTTCATCCTCACCCTCCCTCCCTCCCCACCTCACCCTCACCCTCCCCACACCTCTCTACCCATCACCCTCACCCTCCATCACCCTCACCCTCCATCACCCTCACCCTCTCCCTCCCTCACCCTCCATCACCCTCACCCACCATCACCCTCACCCTCTCCCTCCCTCACCCTCCATCACCCTCACCCTCACCCTCCATCACCCTCACCCTCCATCACCCTCACCCTTACATTTCCCACTATTAAAAATATCCCGCACATAACGTTGCCGGAGGAACAGGACCGCCAAAACACATTAAAAGTTCAGCGACTATTAAGGCAAACTCCACTGACGAGAACTGGCACACACTAACAGCCCAGCAAACACGGAAGCATAACCAGCAGCAGCCATTAGTGAGTCAGGCGAGGTTAAACAAGCAGTAACTATTCTTATCACAACCCTAGTTAGAGTCATCAACTACCTGAAACATTATATTTAAACTCCGCTATACATACAGGTAAACTTATTAAGGAATATCAGTAAATTAAATCAGAATACGTGAATTTGTGTCAGTCAGTTTTAATGCCCCTTCTGCCACCTGTAGTTAAGAACGTGCCCAGGGTATCTGTTGCCCATCTTCCCTCGTACCTGTAGACCAAACAATTCACCTCATATACAGTAAAACCTAATTTTATTCCAGTTCACAATACAATACACAAATTTATATTTCAACACCCACGGCCCACCAACCCCAACCTCAAAACAACCTGAAAATAGACGAAAAAAAATGTTTTCTACTCTACAAACTTTCAGTGTTGAAGTCAATTACATGAACAACACGTCAACAATTGCCTACAGTACACCCTAACAACCTTCTACATAGTTTATCACAATGAGAAGGTAATATTTCCCTCGTAAAATATAAACTGAACTATAATGTCGTTCTAATTTAATGATTTATTCCCCTGGTCGTTTTCTGGTGACGTGTGACTCAAAAGTAATTCACGGAGTCTGTTCACAAGAGACTCCTGCCAGATGTGTGTGTGTGTGGAGGGTGTATCCTGGACCCGGCCGTCACCAGAGGTTATCAAAAGACGTAATTGTGTAGGGAGAGAGACAACCTCCCACGGCTGCCTCGACCACACATTCATTCTCTATCTCTCTCCCTCTCAAAAAAAAAAGAAAAAAAAAGAAAGATAACAAAAGAGAGAGAAGAAAGAAAAAGCAATATCTCGAAAAAATTAAAACGAAAATAAACGAGAGAGAGAGAGAGAGAGAGAGAGAGAGAGAGAGAGAGAGAGAGAGAAGTAACACACCAAGAACGAGAAAAAGACAAAGAAAAGAAAAACTAAGAATTAATCTATATACATAAAATTACATGAAAAGACGACGTACCAATTTATATATGACAATAATATATAAACAACAACAGAACTTAAAACTAAACTTTAATAAATAACAAATATAATAAAACGAGTAATTTAAAACCTCCATCAAATTCCATTATAAAAGTGGAATTAAATTTTCTGTTATGAAAGTGGATGATGTGTGAATATTACTTCCTGCAGTCACACAGTTAAGGTCAACTACCACACACGGGTACCTAAACTATCACACACAGGTACCTTAACTATCACACACGGGTACCTTAACTATCACACAAGGGTACCTTAACTACCACACACGGGTACCTTAACTATCACACACAGGTACCTTAACTATCACACACGGGTACCTTAACTATCACACACGGGTACCTTAACTATCACACACGGGTACCTTAACTATCACACACGGGTGACTCCCCCTAAGACGGTCGCTTTTGGTAGTAAATCCTGCAACTGATTCTCGTGGGTTGAGTCAAGGAACCGACGTATAATTCAGGGAAGTTTTTGATGGCCTCAGCGTGTGAGGAGTAAAGCCAGAGTCACCACAAAGCAACGTACAGTCACTGATGATGATGGTAGGCCTTCAACTGGCAGACCAAGAGAGGACAAAGCATTAAAACTATCATTGTTCAGAGAGGAAAAACTTAAAAATGCCAGTGGCTCTCTCTCTCTCTCTCTCTCTCTCTCGCTCTCTCTCTCTCTCTCTCTCCAACACATCGTCCTACACCGGTAAAAACATAAAGACCAAAGTAAAAGTTTTGAGCTAAAGTTTACTAAAAATTAATTGTTGTCGTTCTCGTTGTATGTGTCCGTCTCACAGCAGAGGTCTATGTGGGAAGATCTCTATACATAACCTGACCTAATCTAACCTAACCCGACCTAACCCAACCAATCCACAACCTAACCCGGCCTAACCCAACCAATCCACAACCTAACCCGGCCTAACCCAACCAATCCACAACCTAACCTAACCTAATCTAACCTAGTCTTCACACTTATTGCCTGTGTTTGTAAGGAGTTGACAGCTACAGTGTGTACAGCGAGAGATACAGCACAGAACAGCACCATGGTTGACAGCTTCAGTGTATACAGCACAGAACAGCACCATGGTTGACAGCTTCAGTGTATACAGCACAGAACAGCACCATGGTTGACAGCTTCAGTGTATACAGCACAGAACAGCACCATGGTTGACAGCTTCAGTGTATACAGCACAACAGCACCATGGTTGACAGCTTTAGTGCATACAGCACAGAACAGCACCATGGTTGACAGCTTCAGTGTATACAGCACAACAGCACCATGGTTGACAGCTTTAGTGTATATAGCACAGAACAGCACCATGGTTGACAGCTTCAGTGTATACAGCACAACAGCACCATGGTTGACAGCTTCAGTGTATACAGCACAACAGCACCATGGTTGACAGCTTTAGTGTATACAGCACAGAACAGCACCATGGTTGACAGCTTCAGTGTATACAGCACAACAGCACCATGGTTGACAGCTTCAGTGTATACAGCACAGAACAGCACCATGGTTGACAGTCAGTGAAGTGAACCACCTCCCGCTGCCTCAGGCTAAACTAACTAAACTAATTACTATCTCGTTAATTAACTCCCTCAGTACCAACACCATACACGACTCTCGCTCTCTCTCTCTCTCTCCGTCTCTCTCTCTCTCCTCCTACCCTCCCTCTTCCCTCCTTCTACCCTCCCTCTTCCCTCCATCTACCCTCTAGTGCACTAACCTACACGGTAGGTACTCACAACACGGTACTCACAACACGGTACTCACACCACGGTACTCACACCACGGTACTCACACCACGGTACTCACACCACGGTACTCACACCACGGTACTCACACCACGGTACTCACACCACGGTACTCACACCACGGTACTCAAAACACGGTACTCACACCACGGTACTCACACCGCGGTACTCACAACACGGTACTCACAACACGGTACTCACACCACGGTACTCACACCACGGTACTCACACCACGGTACTCACACCAAGGCAAAACAAAGATATTAAGAAAAACAAGAACAACAATAAAAACAACGACAATAACAAAAGCAACAAGAACAAAGAGAGAGAAGTAATGTGGTTGGGGGGGGGAGTGGGGGGAGTGGGGGGGGGGTGGGGGGGGGGAGTGGGGGGGGTAGAAGAGGAGAAAGGAGGGGAGGGGAGGGGAAGAAGTAGAGGGGTAGGGAGGGGAGGGTAAGGAGGAGAGGGGGAGGGGGGGACAGAAGGAGAAAGGAGGGGGGAGGGAGGGGAGGGAGGGGAGGGGAGGGGAGGGGAGAGTTAAAGTTCAGCAGCCAAAGAGATTTTTGTCGAATTCCTTTATCGGTGCAATCAAAACAAAAGGAGGCGAAAAGTCCCTTGTCTGAAGAAGCAAGAGAACCATATAATCACCTGGATGTAAGGACGATCTACCCAGACCATTGTCTTCTGTTTCTCGACCGTACCATCCTGGCCCTCAACGACCCTACCACCCGCTCAAGATGGCCCAGAATATGGCCATCAGCGAGGAAAGGAACAAATTGGCCTTTTATCGCTGTTTTAACGCTGTTTTCCTCCGGGTCAATACCACACTAAAGTCTAAAGGTGGAGAGACGTGGAAAAAAAAATAACTTGCAAAATGTATTCAGAGATTTACGGGGTATTTGTTGAAAGATGTTCCCAGAATAGCTTCCAGGAAGTCATAAATACGGCTGAGAGAGAGAGAGAGAGAGAGAGAGAGAGAGAGAGAGAGAGAGAGAGAGAGAGAGACTGATATGCATAGAGACAAAGAGAAGAACAAACAGACAGACAAAGCAAGAGAAAGAAAGAGATAGACAGACAGACAGAGAGAGAGACAGAGGGGAAGGGACGGTCACCCCATGATGAATAAAGCTACATCTCTCGTCAGTTTAAAAGCTCAGGGAATCATCCAGCGTCCTATAGGAAATGTATCTACACTCTACTAAGTTACATGGCAGGGGGGTGGCGGGAGGGGAAGGGTGGCAGGGGGGAAAGGTGGCAGTGTAGGGAAGGGTGGCAGAGGAGGGAAGGGTGGCAGAGGAGGGAAGGGTGGCAGAGGAGGGAAGGGTGGCATGTGGAGGGGAGGGTGGCAGGGGAAGGGTGGTAGAGGAGGGAAGGGTGGCAGAGGAGGGAAGGGTGGCAGATAAGGGAAGGGTGGCAGATGAGGGAAGGGTGGCAGGGGAGAGGATGGAGGAGGATTACGCTGAGAGAGAAGAAATAAAGAGGGTTAAATGGCATGGAGAGAAAGGGAATGGAGGAAAGAGGGGAGAGAGAGAGAGAGAGAGGTGAATTAGTGGAAGTGAGGGGAAATGGAGTGAAGGAAGGAGGAGGAGGAGGAGATACGAGGAAAAGAATAGAAAAGAAGATGTGTAGATGAGGTAAGGGGAAGGAAACAGACATAGTGAACGAGGGAAGAAATAAGAGGCAAGGGAAATGAAAGCGACTGTAAAAAAAAAAGGAATAAAGAAAGGATAGGGGGAAGGGGCAGGAATCTATCTATCTATCTCTCTATGAACACTGAATTGACTAAGTCAGGACCTGGGTAATACATAATAAACTGACCTTAAACCTTGAGAATACCCACTACACGATCTTTCACAGAAGGAAAAACTTACCCCCAGACTTGGACCCCCTGTACCTTGGTAATACAGTCCTCAAACACGAACAAAATACTAAATTCCTCGGAGTTATTGTTGATGAGAAACTTAAGTGGAGAAACCACATACAAGCCATTCACAGTAAAGTCAATAAACAGTGCGGTATCATGTATCACACTCGACAGTCACTCACTCTCACAGCAATGAAAGAAATCTATCATGATCTTGTTTACCAACACCTGATACACTGTCACACACTATGGGGGACCTCTGGCTCTTCAAAAACACAATCCCTAGTTATTGCACAAAACAGAGTTGTGCAGACAATGACCTACTTGAATAAACTGATCACACAAACGAACAATTTTCTGAATTGAAAATGTTAAAATTCGAGGATATTAACACCTACTGCTGTGCCCTATTTGTTTACTGTTCCGGAATAATCATAGATACAACTTAAGGCACCCAGAGCTACTTAGACCACCCACTCTGTATCTGTGTTTTTCTGGCTAAACTGTTTCAATATCTATCTATCTATCTATCTGTCTGTCTAACAACCAATCTACCTACATACGTACCTAGCCTACCTCCTCTCCCTCTAACCATACGTGCTCACCCACCACACCCACCCACCACACTCCCCAATACCCTCCCCCAACACACTCCCCCACCACACTCCCCAACACCCTCACCCACCACACTCACCCACACAGCCCAAGGTGAGGTGGTGTGGCAGCCAGATCCAACCGTCCCATTTTTTCCTCCAGAACGACTGGCCTTTTCCCCCTCTGATCCACAATTAGCTGCGAGAGGAACCATAAACTTAAACCTGGATTAAACCTGCCACTTGTCTGTCTCATTAAGTTAAACCTTCTTTTTCTCCTTGAGTTAAACCTGAAATTTATCTGTCTCACCTTCCTATCGACTTGAACCTAGATTAAACCTCTCATCTTATCTAACCATTTGAACCTAGATTAAACCTCCCAGCTTGATCTACCCACTTGAACCTAGATTAAACTCCCAGCTTACCTATCCAATTGAACCTAGATTAAACCTCCCAGCTAATCTATCGACTTGAACCTAGATTAAACCTCTCAGCTTATCTATCCAATTGAACCTAGATTAAACCTCCCAGCTAATCTATCGACTTGAACCTAGATTAAACTCCCCAGCTTATCAATTGAACCGAGATTAAACCACCCAGCGTGTGTTACCCGAAGCGCCTTGGTGTAAGACATGAACCCCAAATGGTGAAAAAGTGACAAAAAAATCATGTATTTGTCTCATAAAACACACAAACGAGAAAAAACACCCACAAACACCACACAAACACACTACTGCAAACACACACAGACACCAAACACACTACTGCAAACACACACACACAGACACCAAACACACTACTGCAAACACACACACAGACACCAAACACACTACTGCAAACACACACACACAGACACCAAACACACTACTGCAAACACACAGACACCAAACACACAACTGCAAACATGTTCTAGTCCCTATCAATTAATATTATATAAACATGGGCTAAGGACATACATTCATTATATATATTCTATCACCCAAACTACTGAGCAGATGTTCTGTTCCCCCTCCTAGGGTGGACCACACATTCTCGGGTTACAACCCATAAATCTACTTCTCAGCCCTCGGTGTGTGAGTAGGCAACTAGGCATGTGTAGATTTTGTGTCTGTGTTGGCGTATAGAGTACTCTCCAACAACCAGCCACAGAGAGGTCAGCCAGTTCAGACAGTTTCACACGGTTCTCGCCAGTTCACAGTCAGACACGGTACCAAAGAGACGTGTGGTGAGCCCAGCTCCCCTGGCTGTACCCCTCTAATTATATCAGCTAATTACAAGCTAATAGCTAATGCTCAGTAGTCTGTCAACAATCAACCTTGCAAGATCAGACTATCCAATATAACTAGAAAATCACCACGTATGTTTACATCAAACCAAGGAACAAGTGAAGATAACAGAACCTGTGTGCACTTGTGTAACTTACAAGCTAAGATAATTACAAGTGCAACCCAGGGCGGCTGTGACGATTCAACTATCAACCAATTTACGACTGTATCAAAGGTGACACGCCGTGAGATTACCTGATATCTCACCCAACTTCATCAAAGGTACCAGCGACTACCCTACACTCATTCAGGCAAGTGTTAACAAGTGAGATAGTTCGATATCAAACCCCGGCCCAAACATACACACACTGACAGACACCAAACACACAAATGCAAACACACACAGACACCAAACACACTAGTGCAAACACACACAGACACCAAACACACTACTGTAAACACACACACAGACAGACAACAACCACACGTACCAAACACATTGCTGCAAACACAGACAGACACCAAACACACTGGTGCAAACACACACGCACTCACACAGACACCAAACACTGACACCCCCAAGATATTTACAATAACGAGCCCATTTTCTTTGAGTCGCTGACGATAGGGTACACTTAGGCATTTTCCACAAATTGACACCAGATTGACGTACGTGTGTGTGTGTGTGTGTGTGTTCTCTTGTCAATACGGTCACTCCCTAATCCCAGAGGAGCGTCAAAGAGCGTTGAGGAGGAGCGCTGAGGAGGAGCGTTGAGGAGGAGTAGTGTTGAGGAGGAGTAGCGTTGGGTAGGAGTAGCGTTGAGGAGCAGAGTCGAGGAGGAGCATTGAGGGGAAGCGTTGAGGAGGAACATTGAGGAGAAGCGTCGAGGAGCATTGGGGAGAAGCACTGAGTAGGAGGAGCGTTGAGGAGCGTTGAGGAGGAACATTGAAGATGAAAAGAAATATTTCCACGCTGGGAGGAGAGAATTGAACGCTGGAACCATTAAATTATCCAACAACACTACTTTTTTAAATGAAAAACAAAACAAAGACGATAATAAAAGTTATAAATGTTGTCTAATGTAAAGATGACGTTTAGAAAATACAACATTATCACAGAATAATTGAGTCCTTGAACGTATGATAATTTATTCATATTTAATCCGTATAATAATAATTCGCTGATGGGGTAAATATTTATACATATTCGACCCGTATGATAATTATTCGTGACGCTGAAACGAGACGCCTGTTCCATCCACCTCCACCAAACACGACACACCGGCCGGGAATCGGAAAAAAAATCAACAACAGCAACAAAAAATTAAATAAAAAAAATAAATAAAAAAATACGACTGACAAACTAGTTGACTCCAAATGACTTTTTTTTTATTAAACGTCAGGGTGATGCGAGAAAAAAGTCTTACGGCACACGACAAGAGGCTTTTATTGACTATTTTTTGGCGTATTTTTTCGTTACTTGTTTTGTTTTTTTTAATATTTGCTGTTAGGTGGAATACTGGTTAATGTATACAGAAGTGATGATCGTGTAGTGTGAGTGTTCTGTATACTCTGCCCCCTGGGACACCTGACCACGCCCACCACCTAGGACACCTGACCACACCCATCACCTCCTGGGACACCTGACCACGCTCATCACCTCCTGGGACGCCTGACCACACCCATCACCTCCTGGGACGCCTGACCACGCCCACCACCTCCTGGGACACCTAACCACACCCATCACCTCCTGGGAAGCCTGACCACACCCACCACCTCCTAGGACACCTGACCACGCCCACCATCTCCTAGGACACCTGACCACGCCCACCACCCCCTGGGACGCCTGCTGGCACACGGGGTGACACACAGAGACACACTGGTGCCTCTACTCGGGTCGTCCACCTCACCTTCTGTAACCCAATGTTTAGTGTGTGCTCTCTCTCTCTCTCTCTCTCTCTCTCAGTAACGACGTCATTTACAGATCAATAATCATAAACATCGTGACGTAAGTGGGAGCCATAACAAGTCAGTGGAGGTAATTAGTGTCTGGAATAGAGGAGGAGGAAGAGGAGGAAGAAGAGGAGGAGGAGGAGGAGGAAGAGGAGGAGGAGGAGGAAGAGGAGGAGGAGAGAGAGTTCGCGTGGGAAGGCTAATGACAGTGATGAAGTAGTGTGTGAGGTAATGAGACAGACAGAGGCGCGCAAACACACACACACACACACACACACACACACACACACACACACACACACACACACACACACATTCAGCTTACATAAAAAAATACAATTAAGGATAGAGAAAAAAAAATCAGGAAATTGCAACATGAAAAAATATAACGAACAGAATATGACGCTGACTGACCCCCTACATCCCTCTCCCTTCCCCCTCACCCCACCTTCCCCCTCACCCCCCCTTACCCTCCCTCCCTACTCCTCTCCCCCCACCCTCCCCTCTCCCCTACCCCTCCCTCACCCCCCCTATGTGTGGCATGTCAGGTCTTACTGCCAGGTGACTTTAGGACCACACCTGCAGGTCATGTGAGGTGGTGAGCTGAACCTTAAGTGGTCCGCCTACCATGTACATTTATGGTAAAGGTCATCCATGATTATCGATAGTGAGGATAAGGTCAAGTGTTTTTAAGGATCACGTGTAGGGTTTTTAAGGGACACACACACACACACACACACACACACACACACACACACAGTACCAAACACAGTCATCCAATTACTATTTATTATGATTTTTTCTCATATATTTAACTGTGTATTGATGTTTTATTACTCAACATAAACGTTTACGCGCGCGCGCCTGTGTGTGTGTGTGTGTGGTGTGTCTGTGTGTGGTGTGTCTGTGTGTGTGTGTGTGTGTGTGTGTGTGAGTGAGTGAGTGAGTGAGTGAGTGTGGTGTGTGGTGTGTGTGTGTGGCCTCAGGGTTAGTATTACCGTCTCGCCTCCGCCATAACTCACCATCTATATTTTAAGGTTTATGTCGTATATAAAGTCAGCGATGGGGAGCCCTGGCCAGATTTATAGCCGCATACATCCTCCCGGTGTCGTATATACCAGGAGACCAACCAAGACATACAATATGACCCTATACACATACCCTATAATATGGACCCATGGATATATACCCTATAGCTATATGGACCTATAGAGATAAACCATATTGTGACTATATAAACATAAAATACCATAATATGATATAAATTCTCCATTGTTCCTATGAGATAATTCTGTAAAGGTGAGGGTGAGGGAGTGAGGGTGAGGGGGTGAGGGAGTGAGGGTGAGGGGGTGAGGGTGAGGGAGAAGGGACTAGTGTTGAAGATGTCTTTACTTATGTTATGGCGGAGACGATAATTACGAAGAGTCAAGAAGATGGAGGAACAGACAAAGGTAATTGAAGGTGACTCTGTGTGTCTATATGAGGGGCATAAACTGACCAACTCACAGGTCAATAACAATGACAAAAAGTAAATTAAAGTTTCTAAAATTTATTCCCAAATGAAAGATTTACTCTGATTCAAGATTCACCCAATCACCGTGACTCCCAGATTTACACAGAAAAACCCCCCAGAGAATTAAAGACTTTGAAAACAATATTATAAATCGAAATAAGAAAAAAAAATATTCCACGAAAATTGACAAAATACTTAAATAAAATAAAAACAAATTAACCTTTTTTAAGGCTATAAAATTTTACAAGATTTTTTTTAGCGAGAAAGTCAAGGAAATTTTATAAAATAGTGGGGGCTCTCTCTCTCTCTCTCTCTCTCTCTCTCTTTAACCAACATGTCTGACTGATGATGTGGAAGACCTCGACCGCCAAATGCCATCTGACTTACAATTCTTATATCTCGCCCACCCAATCAACCCTGTCTTGTCTCTCGTCTGCCCCTCCTTACCTCATGCCACCCAATCCACCCACCCACCCACCCACGACACAAAAAATCACGTCCTCAGAAACGAGCCAAGGACGTGAGGATACTGCCAGAGTTGCTGAAGCAGGAACTCATTCCTCTATAAATGAATCCTATCGTCTTTTGTTTTTTATTCTTAACTTTATAAACAGGAAGACAAAGTTGGACTATATACAAACAAAGAATAAAATACAAACAAAAATAAAAACAGAGAATAATAAAAGCAGAAAAAACGAAAAAAACAACATTAAAAAACACTAGTATATAAATCAAATAATAAATAAAATAAAAAATAAATAAAAAAATAAAGGATATGAAACTCACTTTAAAAAAAGACGTAAAAAAATAGCTTCAAATAAAAGAACTATGAGACTACAATATAGTAACTTTCACCATGTTGAAAATATAAGAGAATATAAACCCTGATCCAACACCTTGGCCCTTATGTCCTAAGTCTCGCCCTAAAAAAAACGTTCCCTGGGTGTTGCTGTGTTCCGGGAATTCATCTTGTTAGTGACTCTTACAAGGTAGGTAATGAACTTTCAACAGCCTGGAGATCCTCGTAACGTATGTAGTAATATCTCCTATCAGCCATCTCCTCCAGCTGAGTCTCCTGGGTTCGTTAGGGAGATCATTTTTTTTGGGGGGGGGGGGAGGGGGGGGAGAGATATTTAGTTAATTGGGTATCTCGTCTTGATACTGTCTCTTGGGTGGTATGAGAGACAACCTAAGAGACTAACCAAATCTATAACCATCTCTCGGATAACCTGAGAGAACTCCCGTAAGAGACTGTCAGGGTCTGGCTGTCTCTCGTACACGCGTCAGTAAAGCTTCCAGCGGTGGGCCGTAAAGCAGGCCAGATCACCTCTGCCCGGCCATCAATCTCTGCTTGTGTCCCTCTCTTGAAATTTTTGTAACCTCTTTTACGGGGTGACTTCTAGGGTACTTAGTGAGAGAGAGAGAGAGAGAGAGAGAGAGAGAGAGAGAGAGAGAGAGAGAGAGAGAGAGAGAGAGAGAGAGAGAGAGTTACATCAAGTATCCAAGACTCTCTCACATCATCATCCGTAAATTGGAATCTCAATGTAAGGAGACTAATTAACACACACACACACACCTGACATGCTCACCTGTGTATTACGCTTCCTACTCATATTATCACCAGAACAGGTTAATGAGACGTACTGTACAAGAGCCCCCCCCCCCCCCCAAAAGAACAGAATCATTACCTGGAAATTAAACTGACAAAAAATAATAATATCAGAGGAAGAAAAATTACATTAAATCAGGGTTAAGGTGACTCTTATTTCCAGGAAGTTACATTTGAGGGAAAAAAATTAAATGTTAAGGGAAAGAAAATTACATTAAATCAAGGTTATTGGGACATTAACCCCTTGGGGAATAGATAGCGGCTAATAGAAACTACCTGAAACACGATCCCGCGACTGTGAGAGGAGAGAGAGAAGGTGAGAGAAGGAGAGAGAAGGAGAGAGAAGGTGAGAGAAGGAGAGAGAAGGAGAGAGAAGGTGAGAGAAGATAAGAGAAGGTGAGAGAAGATAAGAGGAGAGAGAAGGTGAGAGAAGGAGAGAGAAGATAAGAGAAGGTGAGAGAAGGAGAGAGAAGATAAGAGAAGGTGAGAGAAGGAGAGAGAAGATAAGAGAAGGTGAGAGAAGGAGAGAGAAGGAGAGAGAAGATAAGAGAAGGTGAGAGAAGGAGAGAGAAGATAAGAGAAGGTGAGAGAAGGTGAGAGAAGGAGAGAGAAGATAAGAGAAGGTGAGAGAAGGAGAGAGAAATTACGTGAACTCTCTACTAAGGAAGCCCCCCCACAACGCTTCCCCCCCCCCCCCTCCCCGCGTCCTTGGCTACAATCTGGGGTTCTATTCTGGGGTGAGACAAATGAGAAACGGGTTGAGGGGTGTGGGGTGTGGTGGGTGAGGGGTGGTGGGTGAGGGGTGGTGGTGAGGGGTGTGGTGTGTGAGGGGTGGTGGTTGAGGGGTGTGGTGGGTGAGGGGTGGTGGTTGAGGGGTGTGGTGGGTGAGGGGTGGTGGTGAGGGGTGGTGGTGAGGGGTGTGGTGGGTGAGGGGTGGTGGTTGAGGGGTGGTGGTTGAGGGGTGGTGGGTGAGGGGTGTGGTGGGTGAGGGGTGGTGGTTGAGGGGTGGTGGGTGAGGGGTGGTGGTTGAGGGGTGGTGGTTGAGGGGTGGTGGGTGAGGGGTGTGGTGGGTGAGGGGTGTGGTGGGTGAGGGGTGGTGGTTGAGGGGTGGTGGGTGAGGGGTGGTGGGTGAGGGGTGGTGGGTGAGGGGTGGTGGGTGAGGGGTGGTGGGTGAGGGGTGGGGGGTGAGGGGTGTGGTGGGTGAGGGGGTGGTGGGTGAGGGGTGGTGGTGGGGGTGGTGGTGAGGGGTGGTGGGTGAGGGGTGGTGGGTGAGGGGTGGTGGGTGAGGGGTGGTGGTGAGGGGTGGTGGGTGAGGGGTGGTGGGTGAGGGGTGGTGGGTGAGGGGTGGTGGTTGGGTGAGGGGTGGTGGTTGGGTGAGGGGTGGTGGTTGAGGGGTGGTTGGGTGAGGGGTGGTGGTTGGGTGAGGGGTGGTGGTTGAGGGGTGGTGGGTGAGGGGTGGTGGGTGAGGGGTGTGGTGGGTGAGGGGTGGTGGGTTGAGGGGTGGTGGGTGAGGGGTGGTGGTTGAGGGGTGGTGGGTGAGGGGTGGTGGGTGAGGGGGTGGTGGGTGAGGGGTGGTGGGTGAGGGGTGGTGGGTGAGGGGTGGTGGTGAGGGGAGGAGGTTGAGGGGTGGTGGGTGAGGGGTGGTGGGTGAGGGGTGGTGGGTGAGGGGTGGTGGGTGAGGGGTGGTGGGTGAGGGAGGGGTGGTGGGTGAGGGGTGGTGGGTGAGGGGTGTGGTGGGTGAGGGGTGGTGGGTGAGGGGTGGTGGGTGAGGGGTGGTGGGTGAGGGGTGTGGTGGGTGAGGGGTGGTGGTTGAGGGGTGGTGGGTGAGGGGTGGTGGGTGAGGGGTGTGGTGGGTGAGGGGTGTGGTGGGTGAGGGGTGGTGGGTGAGGGGTGGTGGGTGAGGGGTGGTGAGTGAGGGGTGGTGGGTGAGGGGTGGTGGGTGGGGGTGTGGGGGTGGGGGGTGGGGGGTGGGGGGTGAGGGGTGGTGGGTGAGGGGTGGTGGGTGAGGGGTGGTGGGTGAGGGGTGGTGGGTGAGGGGTGGTGGGTGAGGGGTGGTGGGTGAGGGGTGGTGGGTGAGGGGTGGGGGGTGAGGGGTGGTGGTGAGGGGTGGTGGTTGAGGGGTGGTGGGTGAGGGGTGGTGGGTGAGGGGTGGTGGGTGAGGGGTGGGGGTGAGGGGTGGGGGATGAGGGGTGGTGGTTGAGGGTGGTGGGTGAGGGGTGGGGGGTGAGGGGTGGTGGTGAGGGTGGGGGTGAGGGGTGGGTGGGTGAGGGGTGGTGGTTGAGGGGTGGTGGGTGAGGGGTGGTGGATGAGGGGTGGTGGGTGAGGGGTGGTGGGTGAGGGGTGGGGGGTGAGGGGTGGTGGGTGAGGGGTGGTGGTTGAGGGGTGGTGGGTGAGGGGTGGTGGGTGAGGGGTGGGGGGTGAGGGGTGGTGGGTGAGGGGTGGTGGGTGAGGGGTGGGGGGTGAGGGGTGTGAGGGGCGGTTCTTTTCCTGGTTGTTGTGGTGTACCGAGTGACCCGCCTCCCTGGACACACTATCATACCTGATGATTGTGATACGTGTGTGGGGGGGGGGGGGAGGTGGGGGAAGAGGGAGATTGGGGGAGGAATAGGATGAGGAGATGGGGGAGAAGGACGAGGAAGAGGAGGTGGGCGTGGGAGGGAGAGGAAGAGGTTAGGCATTAGGATGAGGAAGCGGAGGGGAGGAGGATGAGAAGGGAAAGGAAGTTGAGGAGGAGAAAGGGAGAGTAGGAGGAGGAGGAGGTTTGGTGAGGAGTTATGACATTAATTGAGGCAGACTGTGGCGACCTACAGAAAAGTTGTGTTGGAGGAGAGAAAGTTGTGTTGGAGGAGAGAAAGTTGTGTTGGAGGAGAGAAAGTTGTGTTGGAGGAGAGAAAGTTGTGTTGGAGGAGAGAATTTGGTGATGTAGGAGAGAATTTGGTGATGGAGAAGACGATAGGTTGACCTAAGGAGAGAAAGGTATGTTGGAGAAGAAAGAGAAAGTATATATGGGTCTGGAGAAAGCATCACCGCCACCGCCGAGAAGAGAAAGTACCTCCACACGGAAAAGGTGATTAATGTAGGTGGTAAGCCAGGCAGGAGGTGATAAGCCAAGTATGAGGTGGTAGGCCAGGCAAGAGGTGGTAAGCCAGGCAGGAGGTAAGCCAAGAAGGAGGTAAGCCTGGAAGGAGGTGAGCCAGGCAGGAGGTAAGCCAAGGAGGAGGTAAGCCAAGGAGGAGGTAAGCCAAGAAGGAGGTAAGCCTGGAAGGAGGTGAGAAGACAAACCCACTGAGGTGAATAGAGGTAATGAAATGGAAGGGTCGCCACGATGACTGAAGACAAGGTAAGAAAGGGGTGAGACACGACCCCCGGAAGACAAACTGCCAGGAACAAAGGCCGAGGGGCAGGTGAGAGAGAGGATGTTAGGCACTGAGAGAGAAGAGAGGAAGAGGAAGACTTGCGTGAAGAGGGTACAGGAAAGGGGAAGACGTAAGAGGAGGATGATCTTGGTCTGCATGTGTGAACTGCGCCTACTGCCTCCGAGGTTGATCTGGTGGGTTAGGTTAGGTTGTGGTTTCTCTTGAATATAAAACTGGAATTTATATTATAGCAGTAAATGAATATATTTGCGTCTACCACCCTCCCCCCCTGGCACCTTCCCTCCTTCCTACCTCCCTCCCTCCCCCTTCCACCCCACTACCATGATGGGGAGCTTCACTGTGGCAACATGGTGGAGAGTTTCACTGTGGCAACATGGTGGAGAGCTTCACTGTGGTAACATGGTGGAGAGAGCTTCACTGTGGTAACATGGTGGAGAGAGCTTCATTGTGGTAACATGGTTTGAGAGGTTAGGATAGGCGGAGCTTAATTGCCCTGACCCCCCCCCCCCCCCATGGTTTATCAACAAGCACTATGGCAGGATCTAATCTTCAAAGACTACGGTGTTCTTGTTATTACAGCGCCTGGCTCTATATTCATAACAGCCATAGGACGAAGTTTGAACCCAAAGCAGTGACCAACCCACTCTCGTACACCGCTGTCGCCCTGTGTACACTTTTGGGACCTTCATACAGACCAACAGTTCTCTTGGTCACCGGGGCAGGATAATTCACACCATGAAAGGTGGTAGTCACATATCCTAAGGCTTTGTTGTTAGAGGAGACAAGGCCATATGTAATCTCCGTCATGCCTGGTGCTGGGAGGACGATGTGTGTGTGTGTGTTAGAGGCCGTGGTGATGGTCTCAGCTGTCCGCAGTCGTCAACACAGTGTTAGGCTTTCTCTCTCTCACTGACGTCAACAACCGTGTACGTGTAACCAAATCATACACAAGTTTGTCCCTATAATCACTGACTTCCTCTCCCTCGCGGTCTATATTTTGGGAGGTAATCTTCTCTTGTCTTCCTCCCTTCCTCCACCTTCTCTTTGTTTTCTTACCTTCGCCCCCTCCTAGTTTTGCTATCCTTGCGATTCTCCTTCCTTCTCCTATCTCCCATCTCTATTCTCTTGCCTCTCCTGCTCCCCCCCCCCCCCCCGGATACTGAGTAAGCGGTGCTGGGTTGCCAAGTGATAAGAATGAACAATAATGGAGTGAAGGCGTGGCTGTTAGGCGTGGTGGGCGGCGCGGGGCGGCCAAGCGTGGTGGGCGGCGCGGGTCAGCAAGGCGTGGTGGGCGGCGCGGGTTAGCCAGGCATGGTGAGCGGCGCGGGTCTGCCTGTAGTGGTGGGCGGCGCGGGTCTTCCAGGCTTGGTGGGCGGCGCGGGTCTTCCAGGCTTGGTGGGCGGCGCGGGTCTGCCTGTAGTGGTGGGCGGCGCGGGTCTTCCAGGCTTGGTGGGCGGCGCGGGTCGGCCAGGCGTGGTGGGTGGGGCGGGTCGGCCTGTAGTGGTGGGCGGCGCGGATCAGCCAGGCTTGGCGGCGCGGGTCTTCCAGGCTTGGTGGGCGGCGCGGGTCTGCCTGTAGTGGTGGGCGGCGCGGGTCAGCCAGGCTTGGTGGGCGGCGCGGGTCGGCCAGGCGTGGTAGGTCTGGTGGGGGGATAAACATCACCATCACCCCAACACATTTTCCTTCTTTCTTACTAAGAACAGCGACCATGAGGCGGCCTTTGTGAGCACACACACACACACACACACACACACACACACACACACACACACACACACACACACAATTAAAGTCTTTTGTATTTCCCTGTTTATGTAACCCCTTGTGTGTGTGTGTGTGTGTGTGTGTGTGTGTGTCACCAAAACCCATTAGTCACCATCTGGGCCTCACATCCTAAAGCAGTGTTTCACCATCGCACCACAACACCAACTAACAACACATTGTTGCACCACTAACGAGGCAGCACCATAATAGCATCATCAGAGAGAGAGGGGGGGAGGCGTCACCTTGTCTTACTCAATCTTCCTTCAAGTAAATATTATCGCCGGACAGTGTCAACGGATTCTCTACAGCCATCACTGCTGCTGCTGTAGAGGTCAGCTTCTGTTATGACACTATGGGGGGGGGGGGGTAGAGTGGTGAAGTCTTTGTCATGGTCACTCATTGTCAAGGTCACTTACTGTCACGGTCACACATTGTCACGGTTACTCATTGTCACGGTCACTCACGCTTACGGTCACTCACTCTCACGGTCTCTCATTGCTACGGTCACTCATTCTCACTGTGATTGTAGGTCGCTGTCACTGTTAGTCACTGTCAGTCACTGTCAGCCACTGTCAGTGTCAGTAACCACAGCAGGGGAAGGGAGAACACCCTCACTCCCGAGTTATTTATAGCTGACTAACACAAACAAACTAACAGCTGACTAACACAAACAAACTAACAGCTGACTAACACAAACAAACTAACAGCTGACTAACACAAACAAACAAACAGCTGGCTAACACAAACAAACTAACAGCTGAGTAAACCAAACCATTATCAGCTGACGCACCGAAACAGTTGACCAATAATAATAACTACCCATACAAAAACATGAGCTGACCAACACAATCAAACAGCTGAGCAACACAAACAGCTGACAACACTAACAGCTGACAACACTAGCAGCTGACAACAGAAATAAACAGCAAGATCTAGTGAGACAAATGACATCTGGCGAGAAAAATGAAGAAGATAAAAGAGGGTGAAGTGTGATCTCTCTCTCTCTCTCTCTCTCTCTCTCTCTCAACAGGTAAACATAATACGTAATTAACTTTTGTCACGCTACGTCTCAATCCCATTTCTCTACCACAATATAATCAGCTTTAAAATACACAAAGTCAGTGCAGTAATGTGTTGGGCTTCACAAGAGCAACCTAACCCAACCTAACCCAACCCAACCCAACCCAACCTAACCTAACCTAACCTAAGCCTCGGAAGCCTCGAAGGATGTAGAGGGAAGGACGTCTCATTGACCCCTTCCTTGAGAAACGTTTGGCCCAAATGGCTTCTCTCTTCACCGAATGACTGAAGTATCTGTCTGTCTGTCAGGAGTCTACAATGGGAAGAGAGAGAGAGAGGGAGAATCGGAATCTTATGTTGAAAGAAAGAAGGAGACAGACAGACAGACAGACAGACTCATCTTACGTTTCATCATCTTAGGTGGAGGAAACATATACCTCATTATCCTCACCTTGCCTTACCTTCCCGACTCACTCACACGGGAAAGACGGAGCTACCAGGTGTTAACTCCCTTGACTGACTGGCTGAGTGATTGACTGACTGGTGATTGACTGACTGGTGATTGACTGACAGGTGATTAAATGACAGGCGATTGACTAACTGGTGATTAACTGACAGGCGATTGACTAAATGGTGATTAACTGACAGGCGATTGACTAACTGGTGATTGACTGGTGTTTGATACATGTCAATTATAATCACACAAGTAAATAAACCATAACAAACTGGTATGTGGTATTTATGGTTTGTGGTTTGCTTAATTAGTTTTTGTAGTATATTTTGGCCCATTTACACCTGGACATGACTGACTCACCTGTCCTCCTAACACTTCACCTGTATCATTTGAGTAATTAATCCCTCGTGGAAATAAGTTAAAGTTTTTGTATAATATAATATATTATTTTGCTTTTCACACAAACATGAATCTACGTTTTACAAGAGAAGTGAAACGAGTACACACACACACACACACACACACACAGTACAATCCGACAAGATTTTTAATTTTATTTTTAACCTTAATTTCTGTCTGTTAACTGTGTCCATCCAGCCGGGAATTGGACTGACCTGACGATAAAAAAATTGTCAGATTATAAAACAAAACGAATAAAAATAAAAACAAATCTGGAAGTGTCTGTCGTGTTAACTTTTGCAGAGTTAAAATCTATAGGTGCTGTACCATGGAGAACACAACACAACACAACAGCGCAACACAACATGGTATTTAAATCGACGCTGTTGGGTTGTTTGCTGTTGTCACTGAGAATTACTGGCACATAATAACTTTTAATTGGTTGGTATTTACATAGTGGCTAATGTTACAAAAAAACACAACTGTGATAATAATGAACTTGGGGACGAATGTTCTGGGAAAATATCGTGACTGGATAGTAATGGAATTTTCCCCACCACAGCACCACAGCCCACCATCAGTACCACAACACACCACACCACACCACAACACACCACAGAACACAGCACAACACAGAACACAGCACAGCACACCACGCCACACCACGCCACACGACCGTACTGTATATTATAAATGAATAATCCTAATTTCAGATGACGAGAGTAAAGTCAATAGGATCCCAAGTCAGACAGCGAGGACGACAAAGTGAATCCAAACTTTTACACACTTCATGAGCGTTTCTCCACGATTCACTTTCCTCACCAAGTTGACGCCTCAGTATGCACCCGTTTGTCACCAGGCGCTCCTACACTCTCAAAAACAATCATTTTACTTTTAGCTGTCTGTGTCCGTCTGTCAGTCACCCTGTCATAACTGTCAAAATCTGGTGACAAATTTCTTCATATCAACAATTCTGTCATTTATTCCTTACCCATCCAAGCAGTGACTCATTCTTACCCATCCAAGCAGCGACTCAAATCGACAATGACTCACCTTATTGACCCAGGGAGGAGAGAGTGACCCACTGTAGTAAGGACCCAAGTGTGACTGTCGGATTATATGCACTCAAGGTCACTTACTGGACAGGTGGATGATGAGACACACACACACACACACACACACACACACACACACATACACACATACACATACACACACACTTTAACGGAAGCTTTAACCACCTGAAAAAATTAACCTTATGGTGTCAGTCACATGTTAATCTTTTCTCCACTACTTTTTTTCGATTAACTTTTGCAATTCTCTTTTCTTTTCTTTTTTCTTCCTTTGCGGATAAACAATTTTACATTTACATTCACTTTGAAACATTTCCCCTACGATACTTTTTTAACCAGGGAGAAAAAACCTAAAAAATTAACAGAATGACAAGAATAAATAAGATTTTTAACTTGTCATAAAACACCTCGACATACAACCAATTGCCGACTCTCTCTCTCTCTCTCTCTCTCTCTCTCTCTCTCTCTCTCTCCATCATTACTATTCACGACCATCGCTCACCTCTACCACAGGGGGAAAACAGTGTCCAATGAAGCGGGTAAACACAATTTGACGCGCTCATCCGGCCGTGTGCTGGGACGAGGCGCACTGTGGAGACGCTTCCAGGCAGTGTGTGTGTGTGTGTGTGTAAGTGTGTGTGTCGTATTGGTGCGGTGATGTAGACTCTCTCTCTCTCTCTCTCTCTGAAGTTGGTGAACTCAAACATCCGCCACAGGAACCAAGAGATCCCTCGAGGGAAGACCTTCTACAACCTACTAAACGCTCAAGAAGACTCCTCCTCCTCCTCCTCCTCCTCCTCCTCCTCGTCTTCTCCTCCTCCTCCTACTACTACTATAATTATTTATATTATCATCATTATTATTATTGCCATTTTTAGTTCAGGTTGAAGTGTTTCTGTATACAGTAATTATTTTTATAGTTTTTTTACCAAATAGTCGAAAACCTTTTAATTTTTGCTTTGACAAAAATCTTTATAGTAAAGGCTGGTCTTAAAACGACCCTGGGAAGCCTTCCTTCGAGCTATAGCGAGCAATAGAGGTGTGTGAAGTGAGTTGGTGTTCGCTCTATATCTCCCTCAACATACACACAACCATAATACATACAGTGTGTATATATCAGTGTGATGGACTGGAAGAATTAAGCAGGTAATATATATATATATATATATATACTTCATTTTTAGTCCATATAACACGCGGACTTTGAACATATAATCAACGACCTCACCAGCAAGGAATCGAACCCTCGACCTACTGGGTGTGACTAGGGAACGCTTACCGGCTAGGCCACAAGGACACTAAAAGCAGTTCTAGACTCTGTTATATTTCACACAAAGCCTGTTCATCGAGCTCATGGCGCCGTGAACCTCATTGGGAAACTGCCCGTGCCTCGTATGTGGTGTCAGTAACATTTTACCGAGGTCGTTGATTATATGTTCAAAGTCCGCGTGTTATATGGACTAAAAATGAAGTATATATATGTACCTCGCGTTTCATACCAGCTGGATTCGGTAAAATGCTACTGACACCACATAAGACGCACGGGCAGTTTCCCAATGAGGTTCACGGCGCCATCAGCTCGATGAACAGGCTTTGTGTGAAATATAACAGAGTCTAGAACTGCTTTTAGTGTCCTTGTGGCCTAGCCGGTAAGCGTTCCCTAGTCACACCCAGTAGGTCGAGGGTTCGATTCCTTGCTGGTGAGGTCGTTGATTATATATATATATATATATATATATATATATATATATTTTTAAATTACAATACCAATTAATGAAGCAAAAATACCCGCACACGTGTGTGTGGGGGAGGGGGGAGGAGAGGGGCAACACTCTCCTCTTCAACCCATAATTATTACCCTGTCGGCCATCCCTCTACAGGTAACCATCCCTCTACAGGTAACCATCCCTCTACACCAATCTCCAGCCTCGCTACAACAACTTCCAAGTCGTGTTAGTTATTTCGTTAAGTCGGTGAAAGTTTCCTCGACAACTGTAGCAGAAGGGCACCAGATGGGGTTAGTGGGGGGGAGGGGGGGTAGAATCCTCGCTGGTCTGGACAACTTCGTAAGCCGATTGGTCTTGGGGAGTCTCTATCCCTAGTAGGAGTAGAGTGCCTTAGTAGATCAAACTCTCTATTTCCTCGTTACTTTTCTTATGCTGTTATTGTTTTTGTTGCTGTTGTTGTTTTTTGTTGCTGTTTTTATTTGGAGACGAAATTAAACTTGCATCGTCAGCCTGGTATTAGTGAATGTCTTCCTTCATTATTTAATATTGATATTCAGAGTCGGGTCCCGGTAAGGTCTTGCTCAAAGAGATTACAAGTTCCCAAGATGAGAAAAATGAGAAAAGCTAAACACGACAGCTAAGCATAACGAAGTAAAAACACGACCTCCGCAGATTGCACAAAGCTGGATTTTGCAAGCTTAAGTTGTAAAGACGCAACATTTGTCCCCGGAAGGCAGGATGAAGGATGAGGTGCACTGAACGCCTACCAAAAATCCTTCTCCACGACAAGGGGCAGAGTCAGCCTCTCAACACCGTACTATTTCTCAACGTCGCTTTATGCAAATCTCTTCTCCTATGGTAAATTTATGAGTTGATCCATTTTTCTCACACAAAACAGCTACACGGACTCCATTTATACGGCAGCCTTCCATTCTTGCTCCCTGTACAGCAAGATGAATTATTAGCCTCTGTAGAAAACTTAACTGAGGTGTTTTTCATCTGGAGTAACGAAAAAAACCCGATGGACAAGGATGGAAAACATCATGATGGTTCACGGCCTCACTCTCCTCCCTAAGACGGATCACTGCCTCTGGGGGCCTGGGGGACGTAAACTAACTCACTGTAACATCAGCAAAATGACCCTAAATGTCAAGGCAACATAGGGACGGTTTTTATGCCACTAAAACTTTAGACAGAGGCAACCCCCCCCCCCCCAAAAAAAAAGAAGAGAAAAACGGTGTTGCTTTAAACACTCCATTATTACCTTCTGACTGACTGATGGAGCCGCCATGTTTAGAGGGCAATGATGAGGTTCTTATTTAGTGTTATTTAAATTTTCCTTCAGTCTCTCTCTCTCTCTCTCTCTCTCTCTCTCTCTCTCTCTTATATACAGTAGCAAGGATCTTCTCTCTTCTTTCCTTCTCTATCGAATTTTCTCTCCCTTACAGTCTTTAACCCATCACCCTTACCAGTACGTTTTCCCTTTCATCTCCTTCTACTATGCGTTCGTCTTTATGTTCTAACACCAACATGACTCTCTATTCTCCCTTACTTAAAAAAAGAATCACTACGTCTCTTTGTTTTAAGTTACCGATATGATTATATTTTTGGAGTTTAGAACAAAGAATATCCTTGGGGTCACCTGCACACTCCCTCCCGACCTCCCTATTTTCCCTACAGAGTCTGTCTACATAGCACCCCCCCCCCCCTTTCCGCTCCCTTCCTCCCTCCCAGCCTCTCCACCAGGTAAGCAATGCTCCCCTCTACAAAAATGAAGCCACTAATTGGCACAGGTGGCTGCAGGTGGTTGATGGGTAGAGGTACAAGGCGCAAGGAGAGGTAAGTGATAATGAGGAACTTGAGAAGGTGAGATGCCTCGGGAGATGAGGATGGTGCTGGGGTTACATGGGAGATGAGGAGAGATTGAGGAAAATTTTGGGGAACTTCTTCAGCATAAACTAATATTTTACATTTAGTTACAAGAAACAAACTGAGAGGCAGACAAACAGCCGAGACAACGAGGAAGTAACCTGACGATGTAGTAATTGGTTAAGTTATCGCAACAGGTGGTGAGGGCCACTACAGGCGGCGACGTCCTGTCAGGTCTCTGAGGCACACAGTGTTGTCATGCCTCCAATTAGCGACAAGTCTGGCTGTTCGTTCATGCCTGTACTGCTTACTGCCACAACCTCACACTGAGCTCGAGAGGATCACTAGTCGCTCACAACTCCATTCGTTATATTAAAATAAGCACAAGAAACAGTTCCTAGTATTCACCTCCAGGACTACCGGCTGTGACGCGGCGAGTCGAGTCCTTTAAAAGATTGTTTCTACTATGGCTGATGACTTGCTGGCGGGTCTTGACGTGTTGTGTGTCGCCACCGTCATGTTGGTACTGCTGCCAAAGTATTCTCTCTCTCTCTCTCTGTGGTTGGTGAGAAAGTCCCCAGCCCGACGTGAGGTGTCCTGAGGGAGGATGTTTACCAGAGAACTTCTGTTTATCCTCACAGATAAATACCAAAGGAAGTTTTCGTTGCTGTTATAATGCTTTACAGTGCTTCAGTGGCTGGGAGCACAACACAAGGTCAGTTTATAGAACTCACTAGTACGTCATGTAGCCAAAACACTGGCCGTGATAATATAACTAAATTAATTATTATTATTTTTATTATTATTATACAAAACTGAATCGCGTAATACAACAAACGGAAATGTTATAGAGGTATAAGAGGAAAAGGCATCTGCTTCCTGTGACCGACTTAACGACACCTGAGAGGATCACCTTACTCCGGGTTATGAAGGCGGGTCGCTTGTTTATGGTCCTAACGCAGCGCCTGATGAACTACACCCTCTCCTCGATAACCTGCCCCCCCCCCCCCCCCAGACTGCTGTATATAAGATGTATTTATATCGACCTTTTTTTTATAAATATTTAAACAATTTCCAACGTCCTCTCTGAAGTGCTAATGCCTTTAAATTATTTGCCTTTTGATAGTTCAGATATTTAACATTATTTTAATTATTAACAGGTCAGCTTACCAACTGTGAACACAATTAGTTTGAGTATTCTATGAACCAATCAGCTATTAGTATAGAAGAGGGGCGTGGCTTATGTAGTGATGGAGACGGTGTGGGGGATGGTCATTGGTTAGGGCGTGTTGTAGTCGTAGTCGGTGTAGTCGTAGTCGGTGTAGTTCGTAGTCGGTGTAGTCGTAGTCGGTGTAGTTGGTGTAGTCGTAGTCGGTGTAGTCGTAGTTGGTGTAGGCGTAGTCGGTGTAGGCGTAGTCGGTGTAGTCGTAGTCGGTGTAGTCGTAGTCGGTGTAGGCGTAGTCGGTGTAGTCGTAGTCGGTGTAGTCGTAGTCGGTGTAGTCGTAGTTGGTGTAGGCGTAGTCGGTGTAATCGTAGTTGGTGTAGTCGTAGTCGGTGTAGTCGTAGTCGGTGTAGTCGTAGTCGGTGTAGTTGGTGAAGGCGTAGTCGGTGTAGTCGTAGTCGGTGTAGTCGTAGTCGGTGTAGTCGTAGTTGGTGTAGTCGTCGCTCACCAAAGACGACTGGACAAGCTCTGGGCAGACTCAACATAACCCCTCAACAATAATTCCAATAAAATTCAATAAAACTCCCAAATAAAAGGCAACCAAGACGCGTGAACGAGACAGGAGACGGCAAGGAGGGCGACCCAACCAGATTAACGAACGAGTAATTTATTTCCCTCCTTCAGTAACTGTTACATCGAGACAGTCAACACAGTTAGACCCGCCTTTCCTTCCTTCCTTCCTTCCTTCTCCTTTGCTTTCTTTCTCTTCTCCCTCTCTTCCTTCCTCTTTTCCCTCTCCCTCCCCCTCTCCATCAAACTCCTTCCCCATAGTACCACACCGACGTTTATGACAGGTGAAATAAGTGGGCGGCCCTGAGGACAGTATCACCTCAAGGACCTGATCCAGACTTAAAATTCTGATGACCCTTGTGATAAGTTCAGTGTGTGTGTGTGTGTGTGTGTGTGTGTGTGGAAGAGGTCAACACAACACGCACAAACGAACCAAACTTTTCACCCGGGAAAATAACTATAACGGCCTTAACTTAATAAAAAAAAATATGTATATAACTGTCTACCAACATTATTTTACACAGATAAATAATGAAGGTTTCTACTGCGACAGTTAAACACACACCAGCGGGATGACCTTCACCTGTGTTGTACAATTACGTGTCGCAGGAAAGGTCATTTCATCATGATTTCCCCACAGGATCATCGTCTCTCTCAACACACGTTTCCTCGAGAGTTTCATAATAACTCATTTCAGAATAGAAAAATGTGCCAGAACTGAGGTCAATTACTGGAAACTAAATGACCAACATAATTCCTCTGATGGTAAACCAGTTTGTGAAGTTGGTAATTAAATGTTAGAAAAATATCGCCGGGTATTTCTGTGTTGTTTTCTCTGATGATCTGTGAGAGGAAGAGAGTTCAGCTTGTGTTCCCTAATACCTGCTCGTATTACCTGCTCTTAAGGAAACCATATTGATGTATTTATACCACAACAGAGAACATAACTGTTTACGAGGCTAAGGACTACTCCCCCCAGGGTCAACTCACAGCATCAGCCTCACCGTCCAGCACAAACCACAGTCACGTACCTGTACAGAGAAGAGAAACAACAAATTACCAAAACATTGTTCAGATTCTAAACTGTATCCACCAAATTTACTGTAAACTAAATACAAAATAAATACTTTAATATCAGAGAAAGTTAGTTAACATTTCTACACAATTAACTTACAGAAGGTAGTTTAGAGCTTAACTTGTGGTGAAACGCTAGCTGTGTATATCACGGGGCAGCCTTGAGCCTTACTGCCCTCAACCAAATCCTACCAACACACACCTCCAAGTCTGGCACCGAACTCCGTGTCAACGTTCTTGGAAGTGTATCACCTTAACTGTTCATCTCAGGAGGGCGATTGAGTCCGTTTGGTAGAACTTGAAAAACAACAACAATAAAAAACTCATCCTTCACGAGACCAAGAAAAATATCCATCAGTGAGGTCAGCCAAGGTGTACTCTCACACACACACACACACACACACACAGTCTATCAGAGGCGCCGAGAAAATACCCCGCAGAAAAAGGTCTCATTTTTATCCCTTAACTTCCAAACTTGTGGCGCTGTGATGGTCTTGATAGGCTTCTCGACCATCTTCTGGCTGGGGGAACCAAAACATCAGACAAATGGCCAAGTTGTACTACCTCCCACCCTTTACGACCACCACTGCTAGTTAGTTAGAGTAGAAGGGAGGGAAAGAACAATTCTATTTTATCCCCGTCCATTCTATCCCCGTTCGTATGTGCTCCTTTCCGTCCGTCCGTCCGTCCGTCCATTCAAGTCCGCCTGTCCCTCCGTCCGTAAGTCTCTCCACCCGTCCATTTATAACTACGCCTCTCTCTCCGTCCCCCATCCACCATACAAAAGGACGCTCATATTGTATAATCAACGCCTCTCACATTCTCCCCTGGGATAGACCGGCCACATTCACCGGATACCTTGGCTGGCCTGGTGTGACCTACCTCCTCCTCCTCCTTACCACCTCAGAGCTGCTTCAAGAGTCTTATCACACGAAGGAAAGTAAAAATCACATGAAAAATAATCAACCCTTACAGCTTATTTCAATGGATGATTAAATATACTAATACTATCTTTCGGAAGTTAGGTTAGGTTATGGTAAGCTAGGTTAGGGTGTTTAAGCTTCAAGTAAAAATAAGATGGGGTGTCTAATCTAGAAGTGATACCATAATACTGTCTTTTACTAGCCTGTTGTGCTGTAGACATCATGGACTACAGTTCCTAAATAGACTGTAGACGTGTACTGACTGTATTTAAGAATCTTTTAACAACGCTGTAGACTAAACCATAACCTCTTGTGTCGGTCGCTGTGATGTGGACGTCGAGTGTCAGGAACTATTATCCAAATACCAAATATAATCACACCAGGTTGACTAAAACACAGGAGTAATGAAGAGTGAATACCCCAGTGTGAACAACGAGGAACACATCAACACTTTGTCATCATTATACTGTGTGAGTGTGTGTATTGTAAGGCTCCTGTACTGTATATAGCGATAACCTCTTCACGGTATTTACACTATCATGAAATTTACAAAAGAAATCCATACTTAATATCTTTTTAACTTTTTGGGGGGGAGGGGGTTATGTTTGTAAAATATATTCAGTAACTTTATTTTCTCTGCAAAGAATAAAATAAATCACATGAGGAATAAATATGCATTGATTATTTTTTTCTCAACATAAGATGAAGAAATGTAGTGACATGATCAGAGAAACTTAAAGGAAACTTAACCAGGTCAAACTGTCTGAATATAAGTGAAGGTCAGGGGAGGAACGTAAGCTCTCAGGAATCGATCTTTAACTATTTCATTAGTTTACCGCCGAGTAACACCACCTGTCTCTATTTACTCCCATACCTTTCTCTTAACTTTCGTAATAATCTTTCTCTTTTAGTGCTACTGCCATCTTGAACAACTAAATCTATTCCTGATCGCTGCTGCAGTCTACAGATTCGCCTCGCCAAACAGACCGGCCCGAGCAGGAGATATATGGCCGACACACGCTGGCACACTTTTAAAAGAGACGACACCATCAACCTGTGAGTGGTTCCCTCTGGTCAATCTTTACTTAGTGGCAGACCGGCACAACGTCGCCGCTGAATTTCTCACACAGTCCTCAGAGCGTGACGGGAGGACGCTCTCCAAATCCCCGCAACAATATATTCCTTCCTCTTACCTTCCCGAAACTTGTGAATGTTATTGAGCAGAATTTTACTTACTTATTTAATATGTTATTTAGAGGAATGAACAGATTTTCAAACTCCAAATTATTGTTGTACAGATTACGTCAAATGTATCGAGTTGTTGGGTGAATCTGACTCAGCGACGATCAATGAGGGTCGTTAGTCTGCCTCGTTATACGTCGTTTATATACCTAACTCCAACAACACCGACCTATCACATCTGAAAATATTTCCATGGATTTTTTTTTAATTATGAGGAAATGATTAATATTTTACACCTTTATTACAGTTGCCATCATCACCACCACCAGTTACAGTTACCATACGTCACCACCACCAGTCACAGTTGCCATCATCACCACCACCAGTCACAGTTGCCATCATCACCACCACCAGTCACAGTTGCCATCATCACCACCACCAGTAACAGTTGCCATCATCACCACCACCAGTTACAGTTACCATACGTCACCACCACCAGTCACAGTTGCCATCACCACCACCACCAGTCACAGTTGCCATCATCACCACCACCAGTAACAGTTGCCATCATCACCACCACCAGTTACAGTTACCATACGTCACCACCACCAGTAACAGTTACCATACGTCACCACCACCAGTCACAATCATCACCACCACCAGTTACAGTTACCATCATCACCACCACCAGTCACAGTTGCCATCATCACCACCACCAGACACACAACACTCCCAGCCTTCATCACCACCACCAATATATACACATCACCCACCAGTAGTATTCATCGTCAACATTTACAGACACAGGACCTCACTCCAACTAGTACTACCAGGACCAAGTGTCAGGACTACCAGAAAAAACAAACCACATGCAGGTATTGTCTGAGTATCCGCCTCAAACACCTATAAAAGTCTGTGGTAATTAATTATATGAAGATTAAACACCTCAGTTAATTTCAGCTGATGATTAAAACACCTTCTTGCTACCTGAGGGGGGAGAGGTTAGGTTAGGTTAGGAGGTTTAATTATCAGGTTAAAAGAATAATATGGGGTGTCTAATCTTCATGTGATCCGTGGAAAGTAGTAATACGTGTACACACACACACACACACACACACACACACACACAGTCATCAGCGAGGACTTTATAATAACGTGTCGCTGAGTCTTACCTCTAAAGTATCGGCAACTCATTATGAAACACCTCAATGTTTCTCACAGACTAATCAAGGTCCATAGTGTGTCTGGGATCTAAGATGTGAAGTTCTGATTCTTTCTTTCTTTCTCTCTCTCATATCAACTCAAACACAGAAGATTGTTAATTAACATTATTTCATCTTAATTATAAATATTTTTTAGCGCGACAGCAAACGTTATCCTCTGAGGAACATTCCAGAAAAGACCTGAGGACTTTCCCTCGCTGTGCTGTTTGATCCAATCCTATAAAAATTCCTCGGAACCCCTACTCCATGTTTGAGAGGCGGAGTCGTGTCAGGGGATTTAAGTCAGTTTCGTGAACCACAGGCAATATCTGGCCGTCAGCGTCAGCATCTGGGAGTTACAGTCAATATCAGAGAGTGAGGAGTCATTTTTGGGGGATTCCCTCCAAGTGAATATGCAAATGTGTTGCACTTTGCGGGAGACGACTGGAAGAAAGTGGCCATGTGGATATCTATTGACCCGCCCCACACAGGATATTTGTGGCTGCTTCAAAGACCAGAATACAGCATCATACAGCGTCTTACAGCGTCAGTGACTGCAATCGTCACATGCATCCCTGGGACTATACTGTACTGTATATCACCTTTTCTTGCAACGTTTAACTGTACGACGAGAACTTGCGGGGTGACTTGGCCCAGCCTCTGTTGACACACAGTTGGTGTTCCGGCAGCCATCCTCCCCTACACGGCCCCCACAGTCTCCCTTCTCTACACGGCCCCCACAGCCTCCCTCCCCTACACGGCCCCAACAGCCTCCCTCCCCTACACGGCCCCCACAGCCTCCCTCCCCTACACGGCCCCAACAGCCTCCCTCCCCTACACGGCCCCAACAGCCCTGGATGAGTCAGTCTTTGGTGATGGAGACGTTACTATTTCTATATATTTTACCTTTTTTTTTCTCTTCCCATATTTTCTTTCCTCTACAGGCCAAGAAAAAAATACACAAATATGATGAAAATATCCAGAATGAGTCAAAAGGAGGAGGAAACGAAACAAGCACAAACAAACAAACAGACAAACAAACAAACACATCGAAATACATAAAATATAATACCTTCGTCACTTTCCCCTGCAGCTCTACTGAACAAACACTACCCGACAGATACTCGTGTTGAAATAACCACAATGTAAAATTCTCAGTTTAGAAAATGCGCCAGATATACGACACCTCTACTGTTTCCGGGAAATAAACAAAAACGTGCATATAGGTCAGCCGTGTCAGCCCAGCCTCCCCTAGGACGTCAGCCGTGTTAGCCCAGCCTCTCCTAGGACGTCAGCCGTGTTAGCCCAGCCTCCCCCAGGACGTCAGCCATGTCAGCCCAGCCTCTCCTAGGACGTCAGCCGTGTTAACCTAGCTTCCCCCAGGACGTCAGCCGTGTCAGCCCAGCCTCCCCTAGGAAGTCAGCCACCAAGAACTAATTACATCAGCAGTGTCACCTGTGGGCGGGTGTCACTGAGAGAAACTCGTATCATTTTCACAGATTAACTTTCACCTATTATAACTGATCCTGACTGACTGACTGAGGTTCATCAAACTATATCGTGAAGACTGAACCTTACTGCGGGAGGAGCTGGTAGTCTTCCTGGGGGGGGGGGGGGGTTGACGAATAATTCCTCCCCATCTCCATAAATCGTCTGCTGGTGGCGCGTAAAAGTAAACAAAGCAAGCTAAGGATTACAGACAAACCTCAACCGTACACAATAATAATTTTCTTGTGTATAAATGGTGCAGTGATTCTTTATTATTATTATTATTATTATTATTATTATCATTATTGTTGTGAAAAAAGGACAAAACGAACATCTTTCTACACCATATTATTACACGACCAAGGAGGAAGATACTGAGGGGCAAATCTTCAAGTAATGTAATTTGTTTAGAGGCGACCACACCACGGCGACAGGAGGACACCAAGACCCGTCGCTCCAGCTGGTAATTGAGGTGGTGGGTTCTTGAGCGTTTACACAATCATCGTTACCAGAGTTGTTCCTTCATTCTCTCCCTTATTCTCGTTATTCTTCGCTCGATTCTTCTGCTTTCTTCACGTTTTGCAATTATTATTTTCATCGTTTAATTATTTTTTTAAGGATTTTCTTTTTTACTCTTCGTTAGTCTCTTCCTCTTAAGATTTCTCTTGTTATTTACCCTATGATTATCTCTCTCTCTCTCTCTCTCTCTCTCTCTCTCTCTCTCTCTTTCTCTCTCTCTCTCTCTCTTACCTCATTCTATCACCACCACCACCCTGTCTCCCCTACCCCTCCCCAACCATCCTCTCCCCCCCCCCCCCAGGCCTCTCACTATCTCCCTCACCCTGTCCATTAATTTCATGAAAACTTATCCCCGGGTGAAGCAGCGAGGTGGAAGGAGGTGGGTGTGTCCACTTTCAGAGCCTCGGGTTAAAACTGTGCAATTATACAGGCGGATGATGCAGCACCTCGCGGTATTAAACGATAAATTTACTTGTATTGAACGTGTGTGTGTGTGTGTGCGTGTGTACGTATATGTGTCTGTGTTTAAAGTTTCTACACACTATACAGCTTAACTATAACCAGACAAAGGTTCAAATCTCTCATGTTTCAAATCTTCCTCATTTGAAGATAACAACCCGAGATACAGTGAATGTTGATAGACTGTTACACGCTATAGTCAAGTAGGTTCCTGGTGCCTGTTGTAGGTCTCTGTCTGCCTCATCCTTCACCATTAACCTACAGTATATCCCTTTCCTGCCACCAACCCACTCAGCTAGTCCGTCTCACCACGCCCACCTCACCCCTCTCCCTGGGATGGACTAAGGATCGTCATATCTCCGATAATTCCCCCCTCATACAGACACCCAGGCGCCTCCACCTCCCACCTCCTCGTCCACTGTGCTAAAAACAGTGTTAATCTCACACCCCCCCTGACGCACCTCTCCTCACCCTCTCCTGACCCGCCTCTCCTCACCCTCCCTCCTGACCCGCCTCTCCTCACCCTCTCCTGACGCACCTCATCTCACCCTCCCTCCTGACGGTCCTCTCCTCACCCTCCCTCCTGACGGTCCTCTCCTCTACTTCCCTCCTGACCCGCTTCTCCTCACCCTCCCTCCTGACCCGCCTCTCCTCACCCTCCCTCCTGACCCGCCTCTCCTCACCCTCTCCTGACCCGCCTCTCCTCACCCTCTCCTGACCCGCCTCTCCTCACCCTCCCTCCTGACCCGCCTCTCCTCACCCTCTCCTGACCCGCCTCTCCTCACCCTCCCTCCTGACCCGCCTCTCACCCTCTCCTGACCCGCCTCTCCTCACCCTCCCTCCTGACGGTCCTCTCCTCACCCTCCCTCCTGACCCGCCTCTCCTCACCCTCCCTCCTGACCCGCCTCTCCTCACCCTCCCCCCTGACCCGCCTCTCCTCACCCTCCCTCCTGACCCGCCTCTCCTCACCCTCTCCTGACCCGCCTCTCCTCACCCTCCCTCCTGACGGTCCTCTCCTCTACTTCCCTCCTGGCCCGCCTCTCCTCACCCTCTCCTGACCCGCCTCTCCTCACCCTCTCCTGACCCGCCTCTCCTCACCCTCCCTCCTGACCCGCCTCTCCGGTATATATCAACTCCCTGTCGCCCTCATAATAGAGAGCAAGTGTTTTATTTACTGACCCGTGACTCAGGATATCACGTCTCTACAAAGTCCCCGCCGCTCCAGATCATTCCTGTCCAAATATTGTCAGGTGGGGTTAACTCAGGCGATATTTTCCCCGACAACATAACGTCAGTAGGAGAACAGTGACCCCACCAGACACCCCGGCGCCGGCTCCCTCCCACGGTCCTCCCTCCAAAAAACAAAAACAAAAAAAAAACATTGTTAATTTTTGCCCTCCCGACAAGACTGAGATAACCCCAGCTAGCGGTGCAGCGTGTTGGTTAAGTCAGACCCATCGTGTTTGTTCCTGCAAGTTAGGCTGTTAGGTGATGGTTGGTGAGGTGTGAGCCCTGTGTCATGTGGGGAACTTACACCAGCTGTACGTCACCAGAGAGTAATACAGATGGTGGGTCTTGTGAGGAACTTAGACTACCTCCCTGAAAGAAGAGGATTTTAAGAGGGAAGTGAAGCAGATGGGAACTACCTTGAGCTCGACCGACTGTCAGGAGATTTCTAAGGTTAACCGATGCGAAAAAATAACAATAAACTGAAGGAATATAAATTAATAAGCGACGATACAGAGGAAATATTTAAGGTTATACATGAGTTCACTACTTACAATAGATTTCATTTTTTATAGAGGGATGAAATAATGAAATGTATATATATAAGTTGATATGCGAAATAGGCTGAGCGTCCTGGTGTTTCTCTCACACACACACACACACACACACAGGCTGCAACTCTATTAATAAACAGTTTATTATTATTATTATTACACATTTCCTCCACTAAAATTAACAACTCTCCGTAACTACATGCTGACGCTGGTAACCCTGCCTTGACACACCCAGAACATGTTGGTAACACTGAGAGGGTGTTAGAGGTTTCATAGTTCACAAAATTCTACTTAAGAAATTTCTCGTTCCTTCTGGTAATTATGATGATGACGTCATTGTAGGAGTTTAAGCCAAGGAAGCGTAAATACAACTCGGCTGGGACCTTAGTGTGTGTGTGTGTGTGTGTGTGTGTTATCGCAGCCAAGACGCCTGAAGACTCTTGTTCAGGACGTGGCAGGTGTACAATATGTGGTGATTATAACCTCCGAGTCTCGCAATTCCTCTTCTTTGGCAGGTGTTTGCATATACTCAGGTGTGAAGGAGACAGGTGTGTGTGTGTGTATGTACCCTTGTAATAACAGCGACGGTGTGTTAGACGGTGGTGGTAGTATAACAGAGAGACGGCGGCCACCTTTTAAAGACAGAAGAGGCGGTAGAGTGAGGCTCCTCTGACGTAGCACCGTCACCCTACTACACCACCATATAGTGACACTCCTTTCCCCTTCCCCCTTCTTCCTCCCACCTTCCTTCTTCTCCCTTCCTTCCCTCTCCCTTCCTCATTCTTTAACATTATCTTCAAATTCACTCCCTGACACTCTCTCCCTCTATACTTTTCCCTCCCATCTCATCCCGCCCTTATTAGCAGCCACATCACTTCCTTCCTTCCTTCCTTTTACAGTTGTTCTACGTTTAAATCCACTTTTATCTGTTCTTCCTTCATTTCTCTACTTACCCTTCCATTACACCTCTTCTCTCCTTTCCACCTTTCATACACTCTCCTTCATCTCCTCTTTCACTTACCTTCCATTTCCTCCTCCACACATTACCTCACTCTCTTATTCTCTCTCCCTCGTTAATATTCTCTCACCATTAGTTATTCTACATCCTCTCTCTCTCTCTCTCTCTCTCTCTCTCCTTTCTATTCTTCTCTCACCTCTTTCCTTCCTCATTACTAAAAAGACAGGTAGGAGGAATGAGAGACAGGAGAGCAAGGTGTGTGTGTGTGTGTGTGTGTGTGTGTGTGTGTGTGTGTGTGTGTGTTTCATATTTCCTTTTCTTTTTTCTGTTCTCTTCTTTATCTCTTTTTTATTGTCTTTTAATCCTTCTTTCTTCCTGATTCTTTATTCTATTTTTTTCGCCCTAAATTACTGCTCTCTCTTTATTTTCCACTTATCTTTCATCTTTGAGTTTTCATCAATTTATTTTTTCTTTCTCTTGTCTTCTTCATTCTCCCCCCTTCCTTTTACTCTCTCGTTATTCTCTCTTCTTATTTTCTCCTCTTAGTTCTCTCTAGACTTTTTTTCAAATCTTCCAAATTACCACAACGCGAAAGAGGAAAAACATTTCAACCCTTAAAAGATCTTGTGTTTGCGTCGGTTATCATCCAAAAATCTAAACAAAACAAAATTCTTTTCATCAACTTCCACTCACAAAGAAATAATCTAAGTTCATACCTTAAAACAGTAAGAAATAAGGGCGATTACTGTAGGATAAGGGAGGATATGAGGAGGAGGAGGAGGAGGGGTATTCACTGGCCTAACTCACTGGTATAAATATTTTGAAATACTTCTCACTTAACCTTCAGATGCAGCATAGAATGAGTAAGGTGAAAGGTGTACTCCCCACAGTCTTTGTCAAGCGAGTGCCAATACTGTGCAGAATAATATATCAGTATTGATTGTCGGTCCGCTCCACGCTGCCAGCCTGAGAGAGCGAGTGCCAAGCAAGTGCCAAGCCTATTCACTACCACAGTCAGAAGCCGATTGAAACCGTAATGGAATAAGGTAATTTCGGTCGACTTTATAATGGATTAAATATGTCCCAAATGGTGAGAATATAAAAAGTGAATTGAAGAATATTGGTGATAAAATGTATATCCTTTGGAGATTGAAGAGGAAGAGTAGAGCTGTTATTAACCTCTAACCACGATTCTATTTCATTATCTAAAACGTAAACAAAGCTCTCTACCTCCCCCTAAACAAAGCTCTCTACCTCCCCATAAACAAAGCTCTCTACCTCCCCCAAGAAGCTCTCTACCTCACCATAAACAAAGCTCTCTACCTCCCTACGAAGCTCCGGACAGCACCAAAGGTAAGAGAAGAGCAGTAAGTCTCCCTAGGCTCTCCTCAAACAGGCGAGAAAAGGCTCATTGTCGGGTATCCAATCGATAAGAGAGAGAGAGGCTGCCAGCGTGATCGACAGTCATGTATTGTGTAACAGTGAAAGATTCTGACAGTGATGAGAGAGAGAGAGAGAGAGAGAGAGAGAGAGAGAGAGAGAGAGAGAGAGAGAGAGAGAGAGAGAGAGACCATCCAACACTCTGCGAACTTCACTTTAATCCCAGCGTCAATTGTCTCACTAATGTAGAGTTCTTCCCTCCAAAAGATGGTGGACAAATCTGATTAAATTTTTTCCTTCTATATAAAAAAAATCAGACTTTAATCTCGTACATTTGGATGATGTTATTTACTTGTTTCAGTTAATAGACGATGAGATGGAGACATAATAGGGACAAATATTGTTTCCTAGTTCACTTAAAAGACCCTGGAGTCTAATTGGCCTGTACGTGATTTACTCTATCTGGATGAACTAGTTAACAAGGGGATGAGGTCTATAGAGGTACAGAACGAGGGTGTGGTGTGGCAGGGAGCCCGGCCAGGAGGAAGGGGGGGGGGGGGAGGAGGTCTTCTTCACTAGCCCCAGCTGTCACACCACCAACTCTCACTGCCACCACCTTCTCTCGTTCTCACTGCCACCACCCTCTCTCGTTCTCACTCTCACTGCCACCACCCTCTCTCGTTCTCACTCTCACTGCCACCACCCTCTCTCGTTCTCACTCTCACTGCCACCACCCTCTCTCGTTCTCACTCTCACTGCCACCACCCTCTCTCGTTCTCACCCTCACTGCCACCACCCTCTCTCGTTCTCACTACCACTCCCACTTCTCGCTCTCACTCTCACCCTCCCTGTAGATGGTGTAGACTGTAGGATTCTAAATAGTTAACAGTTCGTGTGTGTGTGTGTGTGTGTGTGTGTGTGTGTGTGTGTGTGTGTGTGCACGTGCACTTCGGCCTTGAGGTGAACGTACGTAAGACTCAGATTCTTTTTCAACCTGCCCCTGATTCAGACACTCCTCCACCATCCACCCAGCTTAACGGTACTACCCTCTCTAATGTTGCCCACTTTCTGTATCTCGGCTCCCACCTGTCCACCACCGCGGACATTGATGAAGAGATTCAGCATCGGATCAGATGTGCATCTCAAGCCTTTGGCAGACTCCGAAACCGTGTCTTCAGCTGTAGGGAGCTGAAATTATCTACAAAGCTGCACGTATATCGAGCAGTGGTCCTCCCCACTCTGCTATATGGCAGTGAGACATGGGTCTCATACAGGAAGCACCTCTAAGGCACTTGAAAACTTTCACCAACGTAGTCTACGTTCCATCCTCCGAGTTTGCTGGGAAGACAAGAGAACAAATGCCAGCATTCATGCTGACACTAACTGTAGGAGCATCAAGGCTACCATTATCCATGAACAGCTACGCTGGACTGGCCATGTTACCCGCATGGACGACAGCAGACTGCCAAAACAGCTACTTTACAGTCACCTAACGAATAGTAAACATAACGCCAGCGGGCAATTGAAAAGGTATAAGGATAGTCTTGAGACAAACCTGAAAAAGTGCCAAATCGACCCCTTCACCAGGGAGTTATATACACATCACCAGGAAGTTATATACACATCACCAGGAAGTTATATACACATCACCAGGGAGTTATAAAGACACCACAACCCCGAACAGTTATGCCGAGTGAGTCAAAAGTCTCCATATAGGAATTTGGGACATATTTTTTTCTTTTTTTTTGCAGGTGCCGTGCTGAGATGCCTTTGACCCAAGAAGAGCTTATAGAGATCATTCTCCTGGCAGGATCAGGAAGTTGTCAGCAAGATGGGACGCCACCCCATTACGGTATCCGCGTGCGCCAGTGACTGGATCAGCAATTTCCAGCTCACTGGATTGACCGCCGTAGTCCCTTCGTGGGCCCCAGACCTCACCCCTCTTGATTTTTACTTGTGGGGGCACTTTAAAGCCACGGTGTGCCAGGTGAAGATACCAAACACGGACCACCTAAAGGAATGCCTTCGTGATGAGTGTGCGCGCATAACACCAGACTTGTTAACGCCCGTTCGCCATGAGTGGGAGGAATGCATCCGTATGTGCATTCAGTGTAATGGTGCCCACATAAAACATATTTTGTGACTTGCAAGTGATTGTATAATAAAGTGATCATTTTGCCTATGTATGGAGACTCACCCTGTATATATAAACAAAACACGAAAAATACACATCATTTCAAGCACGACCAACCTCCCCAACTCACACATCCTCATAGTCAAACCCCCACACTCAGACCCCCACCCCCACACTCACACTCCACACACCCCCACCCCCACACACTCACCCCCACCCCCACACACTCACCCCCACACTCACACTCCCCACACCCCCTCCCCCCATCTCTCCCCGCAACCAAGAAACTGTTTCCATACGTGATTCTCCTAAAATTCCAGGATGAAACTGTCTTGCCCCCAAACAAATCAAGCTGGTGGGGGGGGGGGGGGAGACGGAGACAGAGCCAGCCTCCAGGTCGACAATCCCACATATTAACCCAGGATCACCGACCATTTGTCCTCCTCCTCCACTTTAATACCCGCATGTTTATTCCCTACCGCACATACTGGGGTCTGGACCACTTATCTCTCTCTCTCTCTCTCTCTCTCTCTCTCTCTCTCTCTCTCTGTGTACTATTAAAGGTAATTTATTAATACACAATCAAACATTAAATATATCATTAACCGATACAAGTTAATGCGGCTTACACATGACTTTAACACACATAGTACCGGCAATATATTAACCTAACCTAACCTAACCTCTCTTCAAGCTGGTATAAACATTTCCTCGTTTCAATTTCACATCAAAGGAAAGGACGATTTTCAGGTTATTTAATTTCAGCTTTTATGATTCATTTATTCCACACACACACACACACACACACACCATCACCCAGCCGAAGCCACTTGTGTATAGTTGACTGTATAAGTGTAGAATAAAGGTCATCCGTGATTGGTTGGTAGGGGTGAGTCTTTACATTTCACCCGGCCAATCACCATTTACATAACAAAGAGGAAAGAATTCTCACAACTTAATGGCTACACACTGCAGCCTCCCCTCACCCTTGTACCCATTACCTGTATATAATTTCCACCCCAACAATACATGTAATTTCACCTGAGGGTATAACGTCACTGGCAGCATCAATTGTAAATTAGTATTATACGAATAATCCACAACAAAAAAAATACCTGGAAAAATACACCAACAGCCCAGCCATGGGAGGAAGCAACACGAAGCCCCTGAGACACGCGGACACTTTGTACATACGTATATCTGGTGAAATTGATAGTTACATAGAGAGGTTAACAACAATCAGCCCCGTATGTGTGACCTTTGACCCCATAATATCTTTAAAAAGGACCGAATTAACCCCCCTTCCAAAAAAAAAAATATTAAAAATAAATAAATAAATAAAAGGTTTCACAGCATATTGGACCAATGTACAGTCGCCTGCACTTAGACCTGATACAGTGGTTATAACGTTTTGTGAGATGTGGCAACTCTGGGTTTGTTTACTATGTATTAAAACTCCCGGAATGGTCCTAGTTTACCTCACAATAGTAGCCAGACTGAGAAAGCTAGATACCTGCAAACATTTTACAGAGTTGCAACATCTCACAAAACGCACCAGCCACTGTATCAGGTATAAGTGCAGGCGACTGTATAACTTTAATAACTTTCAAATTAATTGTTCCAGAACAGAAATAGAGACGATTAATTGTTAGCTGATTGAAAGAAAAAATCTCTGTAAGGGAACCATAAAATTGCCCTGTACTTCATGTACAGTGTTGTGGTTAAAGTTCTCAACAGATGTTGTGTTGTGCCGGTATAATGTACACGGGCGGCCACCATGAACAACAATATCCACTTACCCTCCACCGACCTTCATTCATTCTCACTACTACCATGTAAACAACTCTCTTATGGTACTTATGGCAGCAAGAACATCACACACACGTCTTCCACTTTCATGGTGTTTGTTGTGTTACAGAAAGTAACTGTACATTTTCATACCCATTTAGTGGGAGAGTTGGTAAAAACACGGGGCTGTGTCAGGCACATAAAACATTTTAACATTCTATAAATGTTTTCACCGATACACCGGATATATTCTAAAATCCTCAAAATATAACGAAACATTTTTTTCAATAAATAAATAGGAGTTGTACCGTACATGTTACCTATGGTCACACACCGCCTCTACTACAGTTCTGTTTTGTTTCTTGTCCTCACATGTTTATATTAACTTATTTACCGAGTTCTTATAATTTCCATACACCAAATATGAGACGAGTGTGAACCATATACAGAAGACCTTATAATAGTCGTATAGTCCTATGATCTAGCTACTGAAATATATATGTACTTGATAATAAAACAATTAAGAGTACAAATAATATCAAATATTGTATCAAAGTGATAAATATTTCCCCTCTCGGGCCAGCTGCTGTTTGTTACGCTGCTAAATAAGTATCCAAGAGTTAGCCTTCACTGTGCTGCCCCTAAGGAGTCCCCTGTACAGTACTAACGTCTCTGCTTAACCCAGGTACCTACAACAGCCTCAGTGATCACAGTCTACACACTTATGGCGTCTTTCTCAACCGTCGTGGTGCGTCCATGTGTTTATTTTTCAGATTTTCATAATTAAGGAGCGAAACATGTAAGGTCATCCGCCTAACCTGAAGGGAAACAATTAAGGTAAACAAGGGAGAGGAGTAACTCTGAGGCAACTCCATTAATCACTGCCTCAAGAAGCCTCGACTTACAACAGAGGCGGATCACTCCTCTGGCCGATCACATTAAGTTGGGAACGTCAGTAAATAGTGAAGGTCTAGTGTTACACCTTCCTTTGTTTACTGAGAGACTGTGTGTGCGTGTGTGTGTGTGTGTGTGTGTGTGTGTGTGTTATGGGAGAATGTTTGTTGTATTAAATGCTCTTAATTACATAATCTCTCTCTCTATTTATTTTTTCTCTCACGACTCGGAGGTAAAAAAAAAAATATAATCCTTTAAAAAGCCATATGAAGAACTATATCCGCTAACCTCTTGTAAAATGAGGACACACACACACACACACACACACACACACACACACACACACACACACACACACACTGGCCTGCAAGAGTGTGACCACAACTAACGTAACAAAGTAACTTGGACTCCCATAATCTCCTCGCGTCGTTAAACAATTTCCTCGCCATATATTCTCGATACCACCTGAGACAATACCTTTTGGGGCCAGTTTTTGTTAGAGTGAGGATGACCAGGAGGTGAGGTGAGGTTAGGTTAAGGGAGAGCCAAGACGATGGGGTGAAAAATTAATGCTTTATAAATCTGGCGTATTCGCTGATTGTTTTATGTACGATGATTTAATCCCTTGAGTACGATGATTTAATGCCTTGAGTACAATGACAACCCCTGAGTACGATGACTTACTCCCTTGAGTACAGATCACCATAGGAAAACAGTTTAGATACCATATGAAATGGATTGAATCATTGTACTCAAAAGACTAAATCGCTGTACTCAAGTGTTTAACACACAACAATTACTAGGCTAATTCACTAAACTCACAGGGTTGACAACGTACTAAAAGGAGATTAAAAAAACCAACTTAATTAATAATACCTAAATATACAGGTAATCATAAGGACGCCAGATGGAAAATAAAAAGAAAAAATCCAGAAAATAATAATCTCCCCAATAAGAAAATTCACCCCAAAACAAACAAGTATTATGCGGTGTAATCAGGCGAGGGAACAGGAGTGCCGGGCAACGTAAATCTGTCGGATGTAATTGGGACAAACTGGGCGGAGATTCACTAATGACATTAATACAAAGACCGAGGTTGGGTGTGAATGTGTCTGGTTTCCTCGACGCTGTTGGTGTAGTTTTGTAGCTGCTAATTTTTAAATTGTCTTGTTGTAATTACGGGGTCAGGTTAGGGGTTTAGAAGCTGGTGCGACACTGTTGTTGTGGGCGGTGTGTGTGTGTGTGTGTGTGTGTTATCGAATTTTTGGTCAGGCAAAGAGATGCCAAGGTCAAGAGATGCCAAGGTTAAGAGGTGCCAAAGTTATGAGGTGCCAAGGTCAAGAGGTGCCAAGGTCAAGAGGTGCCAAGGTCAAGGGGTGCCAAGGTTAAGAGATGCCAAGGTTAAGAGGTGCCAAGGTCAAGGGGTGCCAAGGTTAAGAGATGCCAAGGTTAAGAGGTGCCAAAGTTATGAGGTGCCAAGGTCAAGAGGTGCCAAGGTTATGGTACACTGCTCTACATTTTTCACCGTGGACAGTCAACCACCAGGTCAGCCGGTACTGTTGTGTTCCTCAACAGCTGCGTCTCATCCTCGTAAGACGATCGTCACATCATGAAGATTTCAGTAAAGTATTTTAATTAATATTTTTATACTCTAAATATTATGTCCATGTACATATTCATCCTTAATATTCCATAATAAACAACACGTGTAAAAATGTTCTTCTCTTTAATCTGTAACGATACCTGACGACAATAAAACACGGGGGAGTAAATAAATCAATCATCTAAATCATAACAAAACCAAGACTGTAATTAGTAAAGCAATTAAGACAGCCATAAACCAGAGGACACAACACTACTCTGGTCATTAATTTATTATATATATTTTTCCATTCAACAATTTATCTTCAGGAGAGAATCAACTGTTAATGTTTTTCTGTTGATCAGGAAACCCGGCGAGATAAAGTGGTCAATAACTCAGCCCAGACCTACACGGTGACCAGCAGTGGGCGAGCCTCCAACACACAACTTCCTGTACACGCGGAGAAACGTCTGCACGAATTCTCAACAACTTAAAATACCAAATAATCATTCTCATTGGTGGAACTACAGTGAGGTACCTAATTAACCTAACCAAACATAAGTGTTTCAGAATATGCTACAAGAGTCAAGACTAACACGACAGTTCTCTATGGCAGGTGGGCGGGGATTCCAAGGAGACAAAAAATCACTTAGCCAATCAGAAGGGTTTGTGGGCGTGGTTAATACGTATATATACCGGTAGGACATTGGCCAATACATGAGTGTACAGATGTGAGTCACTAGAGGTGGGTGGGGCGGGGCGGGGCGGGGCGGGGCTCAACACTAAAACAAACTGGCTGACCACACACATGATCTCCTCTGAGTACCTGAGGGTGGGAGGTGGGAGGTCAGGGACGGAGGGAGGAAGACAGGGAGGTCAGGGAGGGATGGAGGGAGATAGGGAGGTTATGGTGGGAGGGAAGATAGAAAGGTCAGGGAGGGAGGGAGGGAGATAGGGAGGTCAATAACACTCAACCTTTACACATAATAACAGAATCCTCCTCAAAGTCGTGTAACTAACAACAGTCTTCACACACAAGCATAACCACCAATTACATTTTCTTCCGTTGATCAGCACCAAGACATCACCTCACGTACTGGTTACCTGATCACTCACTAACTACACGATTAATTACCTTTAGTTAGTGACAATTACGGCAGGTGAAACGAGCCCACCCAACCCACCTGTCAAGGGTTCAAAGATAGAATGATATTGCTTCTAGAACCTTCTTGTGTGTGTGTGTGTGTGTGTGTGTGTGTGTGTGTGTGAACTTTGAACCCCTGAATTTTTAAACATACACAAATAATTTAAGTGTTTTGGGAAGAGAAACACACCTCCCCAACACACACACACACACACACACACACACACACACACACACACACACACACACAGACACACACACAGACACACACACACACACACACACACACACACACACACAGACACACACACACACACACACACAGACACACACACACACACACACACACACACAGACACACACACACACACACACACACACACACACACACACACAGACACACACAGACACACACACACAGACACACACACACACACACACACACTCTATATTAACTGTTAACTACCTATGTTAGATCTTTCCACGTATAAAAAACGTCACCTCTCGATATTCTGACGCAGCAGACTCATGAAAGTGGTGATTTATTGGACGATTTTCGAATAGAGTCAGAGAAAAAAAATATGGGTGGCCATCCTCGAAATTGTTGTTGTTGGGGGGGGGAGGGGGGTAGGGGGGGTTGTGAGAGATAATTACATAAAGGGTGAACAAAAAGAAGGAACGAAGGAAGGAAGAAGGAAGAGGGGAGGAGAAGAAGAAGGAGGAGGAGGAGAAAGGAGAACAACACCAATAATAACAACAAAACAACAACAAAAGGAAGATGATGATGATGATGATGATGATGATGATGGGATTGAGTCACTATAACAGATGAGGAGGAGGAGGATGAGAGGAGGAGGAGGAGGAGGAAGAGGGGGAGGAAGAGGGGGAGGAGGTAAGCCTGGCAGAGTTCCCGTAGGTGATCAGTCTTTCATGTTGGGTGGCTGGCCCTCTACCACTCCGTTGACGATACTTGGCCCTCCTTGGTGTGGCCATGTCGTGTCATTGAGGCCGGCGCTAACTACCTCTCCCGGCCATCACTCCCATTCTCTCCTCCCATTAACCTTAACAAGAATCCCTCAGCCCTAATAATCCCTCAGCCCTAATAATCCCTCAGCCCTAATAATCCCTCATCCCTAACATACACTTAGTCGTACACCCAACTACACCCTACCTATCGCCTCTCCTACACCCTTAATGTAAACTGTTCCTAGTCTCCCCTTAATGTAAACTGTTCCTAGTCTCCCCTTAATGTAAACTGTTCCTAGTCTCCCCTTAATGTAAACTGTTCCTAGTCTCCCCTTAATGTAAACTGTTCCTAGTCTCCCCTTAATGTAAACTGTTCCTAGTCTCCCCTTAATGTAAACAGTTCCTAGTCTCCTCTTAATGTAAACTGTTCCTAGTCTCCCCTTAATGTAAACTGTTCCTAGTCTCCTCTTAATGTAAACTGTTCCTAGTCTCCCCTTAATGTAAACTGTTCCTAGTCTCCCCTTAATGTAAACTGTTCCTAGTCTCCCCTTAATGTAAACTGTTCCTAGTCTCCTCTTAATGTAAACTGTTCCTAGTCTCCCCTTAATGTAAACTGTTCCTAGTCTCCCCTTAATGTAAACTGTTCCTAGTCTCCCCTTAATGTAAACTGTTCCTAGTCTCCCCTTTATGTAAACTGTTCCTAGTCTCCCCTTAATGTAAACCTGACAAGGTTAAAACATGGATCAAGGTGTAGCCATTAACCAGTAAGCAACGCGTCATATCTCCCTCGAGTTTGTAAATTTGTCGGAGTAAAAAATAAAAAATAAATAAAAAAATAAAAAATAAAAATATATAATAATTACTGAATATTTAAGCTTAAAACTTATCAAGTATAAATTTCAAAGGTTTAGTTTAGTGAGGATTTAAGCTTCAACTATAAAAGAAGTAAATATATTATTTGCCATAAAAAACAAAACAAAATCGCTGGTTTTCCCGAACTCATGATCAGTGTTGAACGAATTAGCGAACTGTATCGTGGGAAAGAATCTCTCTCTCTCTCTCTCTCTCTCTCTCTCTCTCTCTCTCTCTCTCACTTTAAATTTCTTCTTCTTGTTTCACTCCTTCCCCCCCTCTCCTCCCCCCTCTCCCCGCTCCTCTTCCATCGTCCTCCCCCAGCCATATAACTCAGCATGACAGGAGCAGCAGCCTCTCTTGCTTGTTATCAGTCCAGTTAGTGATATGGACGACCCGGTTCTTGGCACCCTCCCTTCTACTGTCTCACGGGACAACCTTGTTACTTGGCATTATGACCTGTTACCTGGCACCCTGACCTATTATGGCACCCTGACCTAGATCATAAGTGCCAAATTGTATTCGCAAATAAACATAACCATGAAATAGGATGAGTAGGCGAGGCAGGAGGCGGCAGTGATGAGGGTGTGTTCCTCGCCAACTGTGTTCCTCACCCACTGTGTTCCTCGCCCACTGTGTTCCTCGCCCACTGTGTTCCCCGCCCACTGTGTTCCCCACCCACTGTGTTCCTCGCCCACTGTGTTGCTCGCCCACTGTGTTTCTCGCCCACTGTGTTCCTCGCCCACTGTGTTCCTCGCCCACTGTGTTCCTCGCCCACTGTGTTCCTCACCCACTGTGTTCCTCGCCCACTGTGTTCCTCGCCCACTGTGTTCCTCACCCACTGTGTTTCTCGCCCACTGTGTTCCCCACCCACTGTGTTCCCCACCCACTGTGTTCCTCGCCCACTGTGTTCCTCGCCCACTGTGTTCCTCGCCCACTGTGTTCCTCACCCACTGTGTTCCTCGCCCACTGTGTTCCTCCCCCACTGTGTTCCTCGCCCACTGTGTTGTAGTCATAACGTTAGAAGTACTACCTTTCATCACGTACACCACATTAGGGAGCAAGACTACACAGGTCCTGCGTCACACTCAAGATGTTAGGCAGGTAAATAATGGACCTGAATATATATGTGATTCAATTATGTGGAGACGACGGCCAGAGGTGTGACGGTAATGCACTATACGGCCATAGTAACACTGTCTTACAATGTTAAAAAGAAAATGTGAATATTTTAGACTCTTTCTGGTTATGTTGTGTCGTTGGTTCTGAAATTTACATAGAAAAAATGTAAACCGGGAGAAATTTTTGTTGATTCTGATGGAAAATATAAATGGAAACAGTTTTGGTATAGCTGGTTGTACAGAACACTTCCATTTTATTTATTTTTTATTTTGTTTTTGCATCAGTCGTGAGTCTTTACCGATGGTAGAAAAACTTTCCTTTCTCAGATTAAAATATTGTTCCATAACTTACCGAAGTGGAGTTAATTTGTAACGATGCAGACCATCAGTTGACATACTTGAATGTGTAATGCTTTTTATAGATCATCCAGCTACTGTACTGTGTGATATGGTTCATGTGTACGGCGCCTGGCAACATGAACTATCGGGTGGACTATGCCACTGTAGTATGTGGTGCTGCACCTGACACACGCTGCTGGGGGCCCACATCATCATCCAGGAGGTGTAGTATGTGGTGCTGCACCTGACACACGTTGCTGGGGGCCCACATCATCATCCAGGAGGTGTAGTATGTGGTGCTGCACCTGACACACGCTGCTGGGGGCACGCATCATCTTGGGTCGTTACCGACAGCTCCTAGGAACAGCTCCCCGAGGATTGCTCTGAGCCTGGGATGATCAGAGGCTCTGTCAGGGTTTTATGCACCTTGAATATTCAAGAGGAAACCAATTACCTTGAGATCCAGCCAGAGGACCCAGTCAGCTGACTGCCTGTTGCTGGGTCTGAATCAGGGATGTGAACCATGCGGGTGTGTCGGACGGCCCATCGAGACTGTGAGGCATCGGAGTTTCACGGTAGACGGACTATTAGTTAGGGTGAAGCAGGGACGCATTGAGGCAGTAAAACCCTCAAGTAGGAGTGTGATGGAGTGTCAGGTGTAGTTAGCTTGTGTAGGAGAGTTAAAGTGATTAAGTTGCGTGTTGTAGCGATACTCTTCACTACATATTGCCACCATTGTTTACCAGTGGTGTGAACAGTGTTAATCAACTCAGACGTACACTCATAGATGCTGAACTATTACCACATGGAATACAGTATTGGCAGATTACTAATTATATTTCAGTGTTTTAAAATATTATTAAACCTTTCTAGAGGAGAAATGTGTTATGGACCCTCAGCTTACAACACAACAAACACATGTGTGAGGATGTCCTTTAAGTTAGACTGAAGGTCCGTGTTTCACTCTTCTTGACAACTGTGACGAAGGAAGGGAGAAAGGGGGAGGGGGGAAGGGGAAGGGGGAGAAGGGGGGGGAGGAGGGACACTGTGTTTGCCAAAGTCTCACTCCGGCACAGATAAGACAACTCGTTTCCCTTGATACAGTTTTCACGTTACCAGGAACGGCTCACTTTCCCTTCGTCCTCACCACCAAATTACAAGCAGTTCCGGGAGTCTGGGTACAAGCACAGCCTACTTGTTTATTCACCCAAGAAATTTGCTGGAAAAATCTTCAACTTGCGGAGAGCGTCACAAAGAAAGAAGCATTTATCGGAGGAGAATCTGCATAGGTAAACATTCAATTATATTCCTATGTTCAATTGTACGGGATTATCAAACATCCATACAAATAACAGTATTACATAACCTTAAGTTTTATAAAGGTCTTCCACGTTAACTAGAGACTCACCAGCACAAACCACATAACACTGAACTGAGTCGTCAAGGAGGAACTTAATAGTCCACGTTCAGTTGTTCAATTTTCAGATACATATAAAAAATGAATCAATCACTAAACCTCTACTGTACACAATGATCTGGACTCATTCCCTCGGCAACAACCACCACAAATTTCCTTTCATCACTTAAAGCATACTCACAGTACCTAAAAATAACTTACTCACGTCCTTAAAAAAATAACTTACTCGCGTCTCTAAAAATAACTTACTCGCGTCTCCAAAAATAACTTACTCGTGTCCCTAAAAATAACTTACTCACGTCCCTAAAAATAACTTACTCGCGTCCCAAAATATAACTTGCTCGCGTCCCTAAAAATAACTTACTCACCCTCCCTAGAAATAACTTACCCACCGCCCCTAACAATAACTTACTCGCGTCCCTAGAAATAACTTACCCACCGTCCCTAACAATAACTTACTCACCGTCCCTAACAATAACTTACTCACCGTCCCTAACAATAACTTACCCACCGTCCCTAACAATAACTTACTCACCGTCCCTAACAATAACTTACTCACCGTCCCTAACAATAACTTACCCACCGTCCCTAACAATAACTTACTCACCGTCCCTAACAATAACTTACTCACGTCCCTAACAATAACTTACTCACCGTCCCTAACAATAACTTACTCACCGTCCCTAACAATAACTTACCCACCGTCCCTAACAATAACTTACTCACCGTCCCTAACAATAACTTACCCACCGTCCCTAACAATAACTTACTCACGTCCCTAACAATAACTTACTCACCGTCCCTAACAATAACTTACTCACCGTCCCTAACAATAACTTACTCACGTCCCTAACAATAACTTACCCACCGTCCCTAACAATAAGTTACTCACGTCCCTAACAATAACTTACTCACCGTCCCTAACAATAACTTACTCACCGTCCCTAACATTAGTTTACACTCAACATTCACAAAATTTTACTCACTCAACACTGTGTCATGACTCACTCTCCCACCATCACCCAAGCAACGCATGTTTGAGTCACAGAGTAAATCAGTTTAATTCTGCTTCACGTCACGATGAGGAGAGATGAATGCCAGCAACTTAGTTCACACGGGCTCCTGATACACAAAAATGAAGGTATTGCATCGTACTGGAGATTTTTTGATGGCGAAGGTGACACCTGACTCTCTCATGTCCCGCGACGACCGCCTCTCATCACGTCATCAAAAACCTACCACAGTCAACATTTTTCTGTGTGTGTGTGTGTGTGTGTGTGTGTGTAAATCCTTATCACCTCCATGCTCAGCACACCTTCAGGCTCAGCACATCTCCTGGGTCTCCATCGCTACTGAGAGGTACTGACCTCAGCGAACACTGGGGACGAGATGCACTGATCAAAGAACCTTCAGATCCGCTGCTTTGAAGTCTGGGTCTTGCTGGCGCGGCCTCATATACTTTTACAACATCCTGCCCTGATGATGCCAGGCCAAGGATATAGACTTTATACGTATGAAAAAAGTCATGACTTAGACGTATAGAAAGGTATCAGGGTATCCTACAGGAGGCTGCCTGTCCTGACTCAGTCGCAGGATTTATTCATCGATAAACTTAAGCTATCATGTCGGCGTGGAAGATGTATACGTGTAGCCTTCTGTCGAGATGATTGAGTCATGCCTTAGTCTGACAGATATATTGCATCAGTGAGGACTTGGGTTTTTCAAGATCACAATACAGTTTTGTACAGAAAGTAGAGCTTGAGTAAAAGGCTACACAGACCCGCCCAAACACACAAATTGTTTATACCAATATCAAAGTTAAGAGCTGAGTCACACACATCAGACCAGGTGACCAACTTTCCCATAGGAACACGTTGTAAACTCCACGTTTTTGAGGGTGGGGTTTCAGGCAGCCAATAAGATAACAGTCTCACTTGACTATAACCAATTAAAATGAATGGAAGGAGTCTTGGGACATGTAAAGATGCCTCCTAAGGTTTATATAAAAGACCTGACACAGACGTTAGAGAAAGATCTTGACACTGAGAGACAAAGGCTGCAAATAGACTGTGGTATTTCGTCTTGACTTGAGAAAATAAGTAAAAAACATAAGGAATAATAACGTAATAAAATAAACTAACTCACTCACTCTAGTTAACGGACGATGGCATGGAGGAAGTGAAGAAAGTAAAGTAAATAACATCCTGCAGGTTGGCGTGATGTATAGACACTAGCAGTCGTCTCTGATATATCCTGCTAGCCAGACCAAGATATAAACATGCAATTGGGATATACAGGAAGCCATGAAGGTGTTGGACGGTGGTGGGTCTTCTGTCGTGTTATCCTGCTTGTAAGGCTCACAGTAGAGGTGCTGTGGGAGAGAGAGAGAGAGAGAGAGAGAGAGAGAGAGAGAGAGAGAGAGAGAGAGAGAGAGAGAGAGAGAGAGAGAGAGAGAGAGTGTGTGTGTGTTATTATAATTGTCCTAAAATAAATTCTTCCTGTAAGAATCTTGATATAGTCCACAACCTGAAGTATAACCTGGATATAAACTGTGCTGGACTGGCCTGACCTGGATTTAGAATTATGGATCAGATGTTTTTTGTGTGTTGATGTTTTTCTTGTGGCACACCGGTGTAACTCAGCCATTTCCAGACGATCCTTGTATTTGGGGATGAAGTGCAGAGAGCCAGTAGCGGTGATGGACCATGTTAGAGGTATACCAACAGTTTATCTTCACGTCAACACTAAGATAACTTCAACAATAAACCTTCAGATAAACACGACGGGAAGTGAAGCCATGACAAGTCACCTGTACTAACTTGTTTTAGACTAAACTGGAATATAAAGATCAACAAAGGATGATTCAATACTGTATTATTAAATACAAATTAATACTGTACAACTACTTCGTTTCCCGAGCCGTCTATTTCTTAACTCATAGTCGTCTGAGGTCGACCTGGAGTTCTCACAGACTTTGCGACTCTGCCAACTTAAAAAAAAAATCTATATATGCAAAATTATTCACGTCAATGATCCCAGTTCATGAGCATGGTGGTCCAGTGGATGCAGTGTTCGCCTCCTGTTTCAGAGGCCCGTAGTTTGATTCCCGGGCGCTCCCAGTTCGCCCAGCTGTAACCGAGTACCTAAGTTTACAACTCAGGAAAGTTAATGAGGTCGAGGCCATGCTGCCTCCTTGTGTATTGAAGGCTTAGTATACAGTGTGTTGTATACACACTGTCTCTAACGGACAGTCATGCCTATGGGACCCACTTTCAATGGTCCCAGTAACTCCTGAGGGTGCTGATCAGCTGTGTGGAAGTATTACCTCTCTCTCTCTCTCTCTCTCTCTCTCTCTCTCTCTCTCTCTCTCTCTCTCAAGACGAAATGCTCACGTCACCAAAAGAGGATGCAAATCCTTCCGACAATCGACAAAGTGGCTTCGATCAGCATGTTAGGATTGGTGGTGTGGTGGGGAGAGGAGGGGAGCCCACCAGAGGGAGAGGAGCGCCACGCTGCCTTCTTGTGACAGCCTCGATACGTCACTTCCTAGCGTTATTAAGGAGCAGCGTAGCGAGCCGGACATGCAACAGCTGGTGTCAACAACCACCGCCTTGTGTGCTCAACAGTACACTGGACTGAGAGAAACACACGAGCTTCGACACAGTGGGAACAGGGAGGAGTGAGAAGAAAGCTTTTGAACGAGTGACGAAAATGCTTACTTTGGTGTCCTAATACGCTTAAGCTGATCTACAGTGAGGTAAAGCTTGACTTGCCTTATTTTGGTGTCCTAATACGCTTGTGCTGATCTATAGTGAGGTACAGCTTGACTTACACTGCTCTCATGTTCTAATATGCTCAAGCTGATCTTTAATGAAGTACAGCTTGATTTGCCTTACTTTTGTGACCTAATATATACTGTTCTGTTACTCAATATAAGAAACAACTGAAGCACTAATAAACAAACACATTCCTCCCACCTCGTTCATGAGGATGTTGTAAGACTTTTAAGGAGGAGGAGGAGATAAAGGAGGAAGAGGAAAAAAGATGAAGGATGAGTAGGAAAAACGAGGAGGATCAGCAAGAAGAGGAAGAGGAGATGGAGGAGGAGGAAGAGGAAAGAGGAAGGGAAGAGGAAGGAAAAAGGCTCCCAGCAGCTATATGAGGTATTATTCAGGTCAGCTTCCAGGCAGAGTAGAGTCAGCAGGTGAGGACGACGAGTCTGTTGAGATCATTACCCGGAGTCTTCCCACCCCTTCACCCGACCACACCCACCCCTTCACCCGACCACACCCACCCCTTCACCCGACCACACCCACCCCTTCACCTGACCACACCCACCCCTTCACTACACCACACCCACCCCTTCACCACACCACACCCACCCCTTCACCCGACCACACCCACCCCTTCACCCGACCACACCCACCCCTTCACCCGACCACACCCACCCCTTCACCACACCACACCCACCCCTTCACCCGACCACACCCACCCCTTCACCCGACCACACCCACCCCTTCACCCGATCACACCCACCCCTTCACCACACCACACCCACCCCTTCACCCGACCACACCCACCCCTTCACCCGATCACACCCACCCCTTCACCACACCACACCCACCCCTTCACCCGACCACACCCACCCCTTCACCCGACCACACCCACCCCTTTACCAGACCACACCTACCCCTTCACCCGATCACACCCACCCCTTCACCACACCACACCCACCCCTTCACCCGATCACACCCACCCCTTCACCCGACCACACCCACCCCTTCACCACACCACACCCACCCCTTCACCCGACCACACCCACCCCTTCACCACACCACACCCACCCCTTTACCAGACCACAACCACCACCATCACTCACCACCATCATCACTCACCACCACTACCACCACCCTCACCACCAGTGTGGTAAGTCAGCGGCTCAACCCCCCCCCCCCCAAAAAAAAAGAAACAGAAAAAAAAGACTAAAGGAAAACAAAAAAAAAAGGAAAAGGAAAAGAAAAAAGGTAAAGGAAAGAAAAAGAAAGAGAACGAAAAAATAAAAAAGAGAAAGAAAAGAGAAAAAAATTAAAGGAAAATAAAAAGTTAAATAAAAAAGGTGTAGATCTGAGCGAGGTAAACTGTCCGCCATTTTCTGACTCAATTATATTTTTTTTTTTGTGTAGCAATGAAGTTGATAATGTTGGATCAGTCACCGGAGGGAAAAACTCTTCCTCTTCTCTTCCAACTTCTTCTTCTCTTCTCTTCTTCTCTTCCCCTTCCGCCTCCATCCCCTCGTCCTCCTCCTCCCCCCCCCCCCATTCTTCCTTTTTTGAGAGTGAGAGGGAGGGAGGGTGAGAGGGTGGAAGGGGTGTAGGGTGACGGGGGAGGGGTAAGAGAAAGAAAGAAAGAAAGAAAGAAAGAAAAAGAAAAAATGAAAGAAAGAAAAAGAATGAAGGAAAAAAGAAAGAAGAGAAAAACGAAAGAAATAAAGAAAAAGGTAAAGAAAAAAAGAAAAAAAAAGAAAAACGAAAGAAAGAAAAAATTAAAAAAGAAGAAAGAAAGAAAGAAAGAAAGAAAGAAAGAAAGAAAGAAAGAAAAAAAGAAAAAGAAAGAAAAAATGAAAGAAATAAAAAAGAAAAAAGAAAGAGTGAAAGAAAAAAGAAAGACTACCTTCAACAGTAAGGATGACTGAATAAAGAGGATAAAGAGAATTAATTAATAAAAATAATAACATATATTAATGTTTATGTAATTCTTAAAAAAAAGAAGAAAATAAACAACAAAAATAAAATGGTAAACATGAGAAGCTGGTAATTAAGAGAACAAAGCCGGGATAATTGTTGTTGGTGGGCGTGGCAGCGGTGGGCGTGGCAGCAGTGGGCGTGACAGTGGTGAGCGTGACAGTGGTGAGCGTGACAGTAGTGTGCGTGACAGTGGTGAGCGTGACAGTGGTGAGGGTGACAGGAATGTGCGTGACAGGAATGTGCGTGACAGTAGTACAAGCGTGACAGTAGTGGGCGTGGTATTGATGGGCGTGACAGTAGTGAGCGTGATAGTAGTATGCGTGGCAGTAACGGGCATTGCTGTAGGGGCGTGACAGTAGCGGGCGTGACAATAGCGGGCGTGACAGTAATGGGCGTGACAGTAGCGGGCGTGGTATTGATGGGGGAGACGGGGGTGAGACACAACACTGATCAGGCAACAAGTATCCTTCAGTCACCTAACAGCTGAGTAACCTTATGAGTGTGTGTGTGTGTGTGTGTGTGTAAAAGAGGAGAAGTAGGAGGAAGAAGAAGAGATAGGAGGGTGGACGTGTGTGTAAACGAGAATAAGGAAGAGGAACAAGAGGATAGGAGGAGAGAGGATGGTGGACATGTGTGTAAAAGAGGAGGAAGAGGAAGAGACGGGATATAGTATTTCCTCTATACCAGTTTTCTCTTTTCTCTCTCGATATTACGATTCCTCCTTTTATTTTTCTCATCCATCTATATTTGTTATCCATTTACTTAATATCTCCCAATCCATCATTATTCACTCGTTCATTCACTTTCCTTGTTTCCTGCTCCAGTAATTTATTCAACTTCTTTATGACCTGTTATCGGAATTCTCTCTCTCTCTCTCTCTCTCTCTCTCTCTCTCTCTCTCTCTCTCTCTCTCTCTCTCTCTCTCTCTCCTTCACTCAATTATTCACTTTCACTGTTTCACTGCTTTCGTATTCTCTTTCATCTATATCTCCGTTTATCAATCCAAGGTGTACACATGCACGCACACACATACTGTACACATACACCTATGGTACACACACACAAACACTACAGACACACATATTACCTGTATAAAACAAGGCCGAGCACGTCATGTCTACTACTGGACAAGTCAGGTCAGGTTAGATGAAAGTGTACAACATCACCACCACTACGACCACCATTACCACAACTATCACCACCACCCTTACTACCACAACCACCACTACCATTACCACCTCTACTACCACCACCACCACAATCACCACCACCCTTACTACCACAACCACCACTACCATTACCACCTCTACTACCACCACCACCACAATCACCACCACCCTTACTACCACAACCACCACTACCATTACCACCTCCACTACCACCACCACCACAATCACCACCACCCTTACTACCACAACCACCACAACCATTACCACCTCTACTACCACCACCACCACAATCACCACCACCCTTACTACCACAACCACCACTACCACCACCAGACAGGAGCCAACCCATCTAAATAATTATACAGACTGGAGCACGTACAGAACCCTCGGGTCTACTCTACCTGTCAATATTCATCCTCTCAAGTGAGGTATTGACGATGTAGCCTACTCTTACCTACTCCCCTCCCGTCTACTCTTACCTACTCCTATCCCGTCTACCCGTCTATTCCTACCTACTCCTCTCCCGTCTACCCGTCTACTCTTACCTACTCCTCTCCCGTCTACCCGTCTATTCCTACCTACTCCTCTCCCGTCTACCCGTCTACTCTTACCTACTCCTCTCCCGTCTACCCGTCTATTCTTACCTACTCCTCTTCCCGTCTACCCATCTATTCTTACCTAATCCTCTCGTCTACTCTTACCTACTCTTCTTCTGCCTACTCTTACTTACCCCTCCTTCTCCTCCAACTCCTTTTACCTCTTCTACTCTTCTCTTTTACGGTATATGTTGCTCTCTCCTTCTTATTTTCCTTACTCTACATTTATCGTCTTCACCTCCTCCTCATCCCGCTCAACATTCATCTCATCTTCCTTCTTCCTCTACATTTATTTCCTCCTCCTCCTCTTCTCCCCCCCCCCCCTTCGTTCTACAGTCATTTCCCCTGCTGCTATACTCTTCTCTACAGTAGGCGGGCTCCGTCATAGTGTAGTGGTGTGCGTACAACAGCCAGTCAGTCGCCAGTGAAGGAAGGGTCTCTGTAGTATTCAGGGATCGTCCTCCTCCTCCCTGCCTAATGTGACGTTAGGGAGCCAATCTCGAAAATCTCGCTCTCTGGATTTATACCTAATGTACACATCAGCTGGTACACACACACACACACACACACACACACACACACACACTGCGTCCGAGTTCCTCAGTGTTTACTCAACATTCTTACTTCCCACGCTCACCTATGCCTCCCCTGCCTGGTATTCTCTCCCCATCCTACTCCACATATCAAGAAGCGCTCAACATAAGGACCCTCTCAGCTCTTTCTGACCATCACCGCGACCTCGTCTGCAAATTTGGTGAGAAGCTTCTGCACCATCCTCGACACCAGCCCCTACTACCACCTGAGATCCCTCGTCCGCGAACTGCTGTTCGACACCACAACCGCATCCAGCTCATACGAGAACGTACTGATCGCTATAAGAACAGACCAGTCCCAACTATTATAAAAATTATCAACAACTTGTAATCAACCAGTGTATTCACTCCCAGTCACTTTTACTTTTTGCACTGTCACTATGTTGAAATGCCCTGTAGTTTGAGCTTCTCCCCACCTAGTTATTATATATCATATTTGTATCACTTATGTTAATTGTATATTATTTGTCAATCAAGTGACCCATTCCCCAATTATGTAACTTTCATCTCTGTTAACTATATTTTCAGCCTTTTGGCTGCCATGTTCTCTCAACAAACCGTTAATTTTCATTATTATCATTATATAATTATTATTACATACAGACAGACTCTCTTCTCTACCCCAAACTCTACCGCCAAAACTCTCTCGAAGGAATGTAATTATATAAAAAACTGGTGGTGTGGTTAAGTTAGGTTAAGTTAGATTAGGTTAGACGAATAATTACACAAATGATTCAATAAAGTTTATACGTCACCCTTGTTCCTGCACACCCTCGTAGACCTCAACCTTCCTCTGTTTCCCCTCAACCTTTATTTATTTCCCCTCAACCATTCTTTATTTCCCCTCAGCCTCCCTTACCCTCCCTTTTAAAGTAATTTCTCCAGGGAAAAATTTCAAGACGACCTTTGAGGAATTTCTTCACTTTAATAAGATGTATTCAAACGACTCAACTACTCTATTATAGGGAGATATCCTTAACCATTTACCAGCCTGTTGCGTCACGACTCATAAGGACCACTGAGGACTGACAATGGAATTAGAACACAACGCCTGGCAAGAGATGGAATTAAGGCTTTACGGTGGCGCCTGAGAAAGAAAGAAAGAAAGAAAGAAAGAAAGAGACTGAACTACTATTTTCTCATTTTATTTCAACACCACAGTAAGTCTGCCCATGTAGACTCTCGAAGTATCAAAGGTTCACAAGTTAACTTTTACCATAACTAGAGACGTGAGAGGTCAACTAACTGGCCACCACGAGAGACTCCCGCCAGTAACTGCTCTGAAACATTCTACTGTCAACAAATAAGTTCTCTTGTCGGGTGATTGATGAAAATATCTTAAAAGTACGAATATCTGAGACTCTGGCCTATGTGACGAATCGACTCTACCAGGTAAATCGATTTCCTAGAAGGTGGTTAGAGGTCAGTACTTCACCTTACCGACTGTTACTCCAAGTTGACACGTTGGGGCCTTAGAGTGTGGAGTCCCAGCAGGCGGTGTGAGCGTTTCCAGGAGTTAAAAGTTACACCACAATATAATGACCAACGTGTCTGAAACTATTTCGTATACAATCTTTGGGGGACATTACCTCTCCGCTAACTTTAATTGACCAAAACATTAAGTGATTACTGTTGGCTCTTGGAGTATGTAAGAACCAAAACTTATCACCCACAATATATCTAAAAGAACAATAATATTCCCTGCACTACCGATATTCCCCTCGTAAATACAAAATAAAATAACAGTGAACTCCACAGGGCTCATAAGATAACATTCTGAGCCATATAATCATCCGTCCGTCCAGCCGCTGTGACCAACCTACAGAAGCCAGAGGAGTTGCCCGCCCATCATGATCTATTCTACCACCTACACAACAAACATGACAAATCTATACTTGCTGTGGTCATGTGGGAGGCGAGGCAGAGGAGGTATGTGGGAGGCGAGGCAGAGGAGGTATGTGGGAGGCGAGGCAGAGGAGGTATGTGGGAGGCGAGGCAGAGGAGGTATGTGGGAGGCGAGGCAGAGGAGGTATGTGGGATGTGAGACAGAGGAGGTATGTGGGAGGCGAGGCAGAGGAGGTATGTGGGATGTGAGACAGAGGAGGTATGTGGGATGTGAGACAGAGTGGGAATCGTTGTGATCTCTGTCAAGGGCGGAGAGAGAGAGAGAGAGAGAGAGAGAGAGAGAGAGAGAGAGAGAGAGAGAGAGAGAGAGAGAGAGAGAGAGAGAGGAGGAGGAGGGCGTGGTAGTGGTGGGAGGAGGTGACTGTGCCCACCAACCCTGACCTACCTCATCTATCCTACCGACTACACGGCTTTACCTCCCACATCCTCCTACACTCCACCTTCACCTTCACCTATCTATCTTTTCTTTATTCCTATACGGTATATGAGAGAGAGAGAGAGAGAGAGAGAGAGAGAGAGAGAGAGAGAGAGAGAGAGAGAGAGAGAGAGAGAGAGAGAGAGAGAGAGAGAGACTTTACCTTGACACTGTGAACATACGTAAAAAGTAATACAACCTATATTTAATTCACACCTATTTAATAACTAATTCCCAGGTATATCCACTAATTAATTTCAGACTTTATATATAATTATCTCTATTTAATCCATATGATGTCGGTTCTTAGGTCACTTTCTTAACTTGTATGTATTGAAGGTACATTACAAAATAATTTAACATATCTAATTATCTATCTAATTATCCATACAGTTAATCTAAGCCATGTCGGTTTTAATGTCAGTCAATTTTAGCTCAAAAACAAACAGCACCAGAGAGGTATAACTACGCCACAAACGGGGCTTTTAGCGACGCCCTCTGCTGCCTTCAGTGTGACGTTCATCTTTGTGTAAGTGTGAGTATAAATATCGTCACTGTACCCTCGTGTGTGTGTGTGTGTGTGTGTAAGCGGCGCCATAATTTCTTCTGGGATCATTGTACCAAAACTCTGCCAGGCGGACTTTATGGCTCTATTCTTAAAGGAGTTCGCTGAAGCGGCAGGCATATAATGGAGCCGCCATTCCGGCACCTGTGATAGGGACTCTATTGGCGTTCTGTTCCTCCAACACCATCACTATGGCATCAAGCTTCTTCGTGGGTCGGTCATGGTGGTCAATGTGTATTCTGTTCTGTTCTGAAGGAGCTCAATTCCAGGGGAAATTCTCTTATTGCCCCAGTATCTTATTGATAACTCATTGCCCCCAGTTTCTTATTAATAATTTATTGCCCCAGTATCTTATTATTGCCCCTGGTGATCATAACAGCACAAGATGATCATGCATGTATCCCACAATATCCCTACGTCCTTCACGCCTCAATACCTGCCCTCTATCTTCAGGGTGTGATGAAGCCCTCAGAGGGTAGTAGGTAAAGGTTACAAAGGCAGCAGGAAAGGTGACACACACACACACACACACACACACACACACACATTAAATTTACCAAAACATACCGTATTTTGGCTTCACAAACTTAATATATAACCTCTCTCTCTCTCTCTCTCTCTCTCTCTCTCTCTCTCTCTCAATGATCAAAAGGGTTCGAGAATCAGGATAAGAATACTTGGCGGGCAGCTCATATGAGAGTCGGAACTCACGCCAGTCGATAACACTTCCCTCAATACTAAAGGGGATTAAACAAAGTCACTCCGGCCCCGCCCTCTCACCTGTACCGGATCATTACCTTATTAACACCAGACAAAGAATATGGTGCCAGTAACAGCTCTGCCAGGCAAAAATTGTAAGGCATTAAATATCAAAACGAATATATGGACGTATTTTTTAATATGAGTGGATAACGTGAAGGGTTTACTGTGTGTGTGTGTGTGTGTGTGTGTGTGTGTGTGTGTGTGTTCTTTACATACCAACATTAAGACACAAGTGATCAGACACCATTGACTACAGGACACTCACCCCTGTCCCTATACAGTAGCCGCGACACATAAGGTGGGTGTAGCTCTGTGTCACCTACCCCCCCAAGAACAGCGTCACCACTAGCTCCCATCACCACCTGACGCCCCACACCAACAATGACACACTAATGGAGGCTACTGTGTTAAATAATGTTCACCTGCCTCTACCAGCTGTGACCCTCTATTATGGAACAAACAGACGCCCCCTCACCAGTGCTCCACATAGTTGCCGCAAAACTCTGGAATACCGACACATAAAACACCCAAATTCAGGTCGAACAAGCCCCCCCCCCCCTCCCCCCCCCCCCTTATAAAAGAAAGAAAAAGTGCAGTATGCCAAAGAGAGAGAAAAAAAGGGGGGGGGGGGGTTGAAGGGCACTCAGCTTGGGATGTCCGGCGTGTAAAACTGTTTATTTTCCACCCAGATGAAGGGAGCTTTACGGGGCAACAGTTATTTATTTATATATTTTTACAAGAGGCACCCACGACCAGCACGTGTGAGCAGATACAACGCCAACACATACAATGATTAATGGGTGATAACAGCAGTGGTCATTTGGACGAAATGGAGTCATCGTTAACAAGTCATAGTCACCAGGAGTCATCATTGTCAAGTAATCGTCAACAAGCCATCGTCAACAAGTCATCATAAACAAGAGTTATCGTCAATAAGTCATCATTAAGAGTCATCATCAACAAGAGTTATCGTCAACAGGTCATCATAAACAAGAGTTATCGTCAAAGACACCGATAAAAGCAGAGTTTCCCAGGACACATAATGTACTCTGGAGGTGCGGCAGACTTGTATGAGACAACATAAAGAGTCCACACAGCCGAGTCCACTTCACTCCTCACATCCATCGGGACTCAAGATCAGCGTCTCAATTAAGACTTGATGAACCTCGTTTAAATCCGACGTTCGTATAATCGACCCGGCAAGAGACCTCATCAACACGAAATTCCCCTTTAAGAATAAGGTATAGTAGATCCTTCGAAAATACAGACAGGAACTGATGGCTACTTCAACATGAATACCAAATTGACGTAGAATATCGTTTCCAATCACCTCGACCAGAATTTCCCTTGACACCACATATACTAGTGACTTTGAACCTGCACGAGAAAATTAACTCTAACACAAGATCTGGTACAGCCTTCACTAGGAGTCTCTGATCACAGGAGCGTGGTGGTGTTAGTTTCTGTCTACACGAACCAAGCGAGACACTGTTCATAAGAAACTGATCCACTGAAGATAAGAAAAAGGTTCCTCTCGTCTTAATCGGTGGTGCGTCATGGTCAAGCGATACACTGATGACGATGACGATGATGATGATGATGATGACGATGATGATGATGATGATGATGTGTTAAAGACAGTAGTGATGTAAGATTGAAATTTCAAGACGATGAAAATAAACATAGTGAATCACAAAAGGTATCAATTGGGGGATAGTGAAGACGACGGCTGAGAGAGGTGGATGTCGCCTGCATCAACACCATGATGGCGATGACCTTAGCAAACACTCATGTTGACACTAACTACAACACACTGAACACGACAAAACGTTAATTTATTACGATAGTGACGATAATTACAGATAGTTCTCGCATAACAAAGACACAGAGAGTAGTAGTAGTAGTAGTGAAGTAGAGAAGATGACTGCAGGAGAGGAGACGCAGCTGCTGGCCAACACGACAAAACATCACATCCAGACGAACTAAACCATAATACAGTAGGAAGCTGCCATTAAGGAACCATCACGCGGTATTGCCCTAAAAACTTGACATAAACCATTCACACAGTAGCAGCCAGCGTCCGGGATTATGAGGCAGTGAGGGATGGACACACAGCTCAATCACATTAATGAAACCCAGAAGTATTTCAAGAGTAAAGCTGCTGCCACAACTGTCTATACCAACCCCAAGACACGTCCGTCATCCTCCCAGTACCAAGATCGGATATCAATGTATGTCATGTGTAGAGACGCTCCTGACCAGCGGTGTGAGCCAACATAAAAACAATACTGACACACACACACACACACACACACACACACACACACACGATGTTACCATCACCTTCACAGAGGAACCTTAACTGAACTTCAATCAATAATAAAAAAAAACTAACATGTATCAATACGAAGTTAAAAAACATTCAATTACTCTCCAAATCTTGATAGAATTATGGTTATCAACGTGATATTAACACCAAAGACTCCGCTCCCTTCCTTTAAATCACCTCTTAAAAAAATATCTATTTGCTAAGTATTAATATTTTTGAAACACTTACTTTATACTCTTACTTTTATTGTACCGTCAAAACCATTATATAATATATTATCACGTAGATAGAAATCACCATTGCAAAGTTACACATTTGCCGTGAAGACTTGATTTTGACTGTGTCTGTCCCCTTGTTTCACCTCAATATAACCCATGTTGTATTGCTTCCCTAACTTATTAGATTAATGTATGTCAACTCCACTGTAAAATATGTGTATACTTATAATATAAATGTAAAAAATAAATAAGTAAATATACCTAACCTAACACCAGATTAAGTGTATGGTATATAATAATTCCTTAGGATTAATGTACAGTATATATCAGGTGCCACTAAGATCTGCTCTCAGGCTCTCAATGGGTTCAGCCATGTCAATATTGCCCACTCTGTATCTGTGTTTTCCTGGCTATATAAACTGTTTCAATATCAATATAAATAACAGAAGCCACCGGGCCACGGAGGGAGGGAGGGAGGGAGGGTGCCACAGGGGAGAGACAAGCAGCCAGGGAGGGAAGAAAGGAGGAAGGGCGTCACAAAGAGAAGGGAAAGCCAAGGAGAGAAAGGGGGAGGGGGTGACAGCCAGCGTCACAAGAAGAGGGAGGGAGGTAGGGGGGGAGGGGGAAGGGGGGGGGGGGAGGGAGGGAGGGAGGGAGGGAGGGATCCGTGGTTTCATTTTCTTGTTGCAGCAGTCTGAGGTATTTAATTAAAACCAGAGAGACCTGTAATGAGTAGAGCCAGACTACACTGAAGCTCTTAGCGTTTCCTCACACAGATTTGAGGCTGCCAGCTACTGGTCACCCACGACACCTGACACTGTACTAGAGAACTGTTTCCAAGTAAAGGTGTTCAAGACATCAGTGAAACTAAACCATAAACGTAAACTAAAACCATAAGGCACCGGGCAGACAAGTGGACTGACGGACGGACAAACAGACCTCTGCCGTACCAAAAAATAAGATAGGGAATTTTCTTTCTTGTTGAGAGAAAAAATACTAGTTTTTTACTGCAAAGAAATCAGTTATCTATAATACACACTACTACTACTACTACTACTACTACTACTACTACTTTGCTGTCACTCGAAATCAAGTATGACGATCATCCAGTTATCATACAATGATATGAGTTATTAAGGATGTCACCTCGGTTGGTGGTAATAGGGGTTTTGATGATGATGAGAGGTATGATGAACTGGGTGATGGCTGCGCGTGAGTTGATTGATGTGGTGAGGCAGGAGCGCAGGCTGCAACCACACTTCTTGGCTCTCCCTTTTCCTGATTCAGTGGTGCATGTGTTGCAACGACTGAGGAAAGGGAGAGTTGCAATGGACTGCTGATAGCCAAGTTTGTTGGGTTTCGCCTTAGCAGCCTGTCCATCAGGCATTATCTTCTTCCGCTTGTGTAGTCATTGGGTTCCTATGTTGGTCACCTTTTCCTATCTATACCGTCGTTGGGGTCTTGGTGGAGCTCTGTAAGCATGTCTGCCTGATGCGGGGCTCCGCCGCAGATTTTTTGTTCGGAGTTTACTTCCGTAGCCTTATACCTACCAAGGTTAATCCATCAGGCAGCGGGGCAATGGCTGGTAGGTGCCAGGGCTTGTCCAGATGGCAGTGGACCTATGCGCCGTCCCTCTGGGGCCCACTGCTGCTCTGAGATCCCCTGCTGGTCTAGCCTTCGCCCCCGAGGCACCTAGCTACCGTGTGTTGCCACGAGGAGGCACAGCAGGAGTCTTGATGGTAAAAAGGTTATGTACTGGCAGGGAAGGACTTATGCAAGTTGCTTCCCTGTTCGATACGAGGACTAGCCAACGGCGGCAGTTGAAAGCGAGAGGAAGCAAGCAGTGCTTGCACCTTAACACTAACTAATGCTGCCACACTAGACGCATTACACCACCTTGTGCACACTCTCACACACACACACACACACACACACACACACACACCTCCATTAATGTTTAGGTTTTATCTTTTTCACTTTTATCCGCACATTTACATCAGTTGAGTTCTTTCATTATCTCTGTTTTACCGTATTTTCTGGTTCTGTACATTTTTTTTTTTTCTCTCTCTCTCTCTCTCTCTCTCTCTCTCTCTCTCTCTCTCTCTCTCTAAGAATCTCTTCCCCAAATAGCTATCTCCATGCCTCCCATCACCACCCTCCTCCCCCCTTAGGCATAATTCACCAGTTCGGGGATGTTGGCATAAGCGAAGACCTCGGCGGCTTCGAGGTCGTGTCAGGTGGCTGGTGATGGATTACTGCCCCCAGCCAGCGGTGATAGTTAGGGGGAGGGGGGGGTATGGCTGAAGAGGGTGAGGGAGAGAACGGGTGTATTTGTGAGTTATACACTGGGGTTTCTCTTTTTTCTCTTTATTTCTCTTTATCTCTCTATCTCACTGTCTCTCTAACTTTATCTCTCCCTCTCCTCTTCAACCTATGGCAGTAATAGATCAAACAAACACACAAAAGACCAGTTTTTTCAGAGATGTTTACTGAATATGAAAAATAAATAAATAAATAAATAAATAAGTGGTTGGAGGCATTTGTTTACCTCCCCGGCATGACGTCACAGACTCCTGGACAAGCTCTGATGGCTGACGTATGCAATGTCACGGCGGCTCTCTCCTTTATGACAACATTCCCGTCAACATTGTATCCCAGGCCTCTGATAAAATGGTCGACGACACAGTGCGGCCGAGGGAGAGAAGGGAGGGTGGTGGGGGAGGGGGGGAGAGAGGGAAGGTGACGGGGGAAGGGGAGGGAGAAAGGGGAGATGGGAGGGAGAGAGGGAAGGTGACGGGGATGGGAGGGAGAGAGGAGTTGGTGGCGGGGGATGGGAGGGAGGTAAGGGAAGGTGGCGGTGTGGAAAGGCGAGAGAGGAGAGGGGAAAGTTAAGTAGAGAGGGAGCGGAAAGAGGATGCGGAACGGATAAGAGGGTATGAAAACGAGTGAGAAAAGGACAGGTGGAAGGGAGAGCGGGGAAGGGATGAGGGGGAAGGGAGGGAGGAAGATAAGTAGAGGAAGGGAAAAGGGAAGGGAAAGGAAGAGGAGAAAGAGGAATATATGTATAGTCTTGCTTTGTTCTTGATCAGCCTTTGCCTTTAGGTCTGTTGAAGAAGATACGAGAAGGGCGGGACGAGGGGAGGGGAGTGGAAGAGGGAGGAGAGGGGAGTGGAAGAGGGAGGAGAGGGGAGTGGAAGAGGGAGGAGAGGGGAGTGAGAGAGGGAGGAGAGGGGAGTGAGAGAGGGAGGAGAGAGGAGTGGAAGAGGAAGGAGAGGGGAGTGAGAGAGGGAGGAGAGGGGAGTGAGAGAGGGAGGAGAGAGGAGTGGAAGAGGAAGGAGAGGGGAGTGAGAGAGTAAAGGAAGGGGCGGTGATGTGGTGAAGGGATGCTTGCCTGAAGTGTTAGGCTAGTCGTCATTTTGTTTAACGAGTGGTGTGTGTATTTTATGATGCTTACCTCGTTACACACACACACACACACACACACACACACACGGATGTTGAAGGAGGAGGAGGAGAGCCACGCCCTTGTTGGCTCTTTTATATCTCCACCTGTGCAATTTGGCTCATGTTTGATTGCTTGTAGTTGATGCCTCCAAGTATAAAATTTTATGTCTCCAGTTTTAGTTGTGTCTCCATGTATACGTATCCTGCTTCCATCTATGAATTATGTCTTCCCAAGTCCAGTTTATGTCTTCAAGTAGAGAATTTTATGTCTACGTCAAAATTTTATGCCTCTATGGATAAATACTTCTCCTCGGTGTATCTGTTTTATGTCTCCAGCTATGTTGTCGGGTAGTGAATTTTTAATCGGATATTTGTATTCATGTCCTTACGTGAAGAATGAATAGCATAAACTCTCTCTCTCTCTCTCTCTCTCTCTCTCTCTCTCTCTCTCTCTCTCTCTCTCTCTCTCTCTCATTCAAACTAAAATGCTGGATTATGTGGTGTTGTACGTCATGACGCCGACGATGCTGCCAAAAGTCATGTATATCTTCCTTGGAGGAGAGTGGATGAGGTGTTGTGTGTCCTGCAGCAGTAATTGTGTGTGTGTGTGTGTGTGCAGTGTGTGTGTGTGTGTGTGTGGTGTGCGTGTGTGTGCAGTGTGTGTGTGTGTGTAGTGTGCGTGTGTGCAGTGTGTGTGTGTGTGTGCAGTGTGTGTGTGTGTGTGTGTGTGTGTGTGCAGTGTGTGTGTGTGTGTAGTGTGCGTGTGTGCAGTGTGTGTGTGTGCAGTGTGTGTGTGTGTGTGTGTGTGCAGTGTGTGTGTGTGTGCAGTGTGCGTGTGTGTGTGTGTGCAGTGTGTGTGTGTGTGCAGTGTGCGTGTGTGTGTGTGTGTGCAGTGTGTGTGTGTGCAGTGTGTGTGTGTGTGTGTGTGTTCGCGCGTTCGCACAGTAGACTAACAAAACAGCTACTTCACAGTCGCCTAACGAATAGTAAACGTAACGCTGGCGGGCAACTGAAAAGATATAAGGATAGTCTTAAGACAAACCAAACAAAGTGCCAAATCGACCCCCTCACCTGGGAGATGATTACTGCACACCGTAACGCTTGGAGGAGCACCACACGATAACGAGTCAATACTTTCGAGTTAGCCCGACTGCATACCGAGGCAGAGAAACGCCAACGCCTGAAAGACGTTGCCGCCGCCCCTCCCGCACTAGATGTAGCCCTCCACACGTGCAGCATCTGTTGACGACTTTGCCGGTCCCGTATCGGCCTCTCTAGTCACCTCAGAGCTCACCAAAGAAGATGACATCCTAATTATAGATCCTCAATAGCTCATATCATTTTATCCGAGTGACAGCAAAATAGTAGTAGTAGGGACCTCAATCTTACCGACCAGGATGACATACCTAGGTTGCGCCCCGAACATTGTAGAGAGGTGCGCGTCTCGCCTCTTCCTTCGCCCTCTCGTATCACTTCATCCTTACCCTGCCATTGTACGTTTACCTCTTCGCCATCTGATAAAGTCTTAGAACGTCCCACTATGGGTCTGTTCTCTTTGTGTGCACGGCAATCAGATGATAGTTTTTGGTATCTCTTGAGACCAAGCAAGAACTACATTCCTACAAGTGCGGCAGCACAACGTCTTTAATGAGTCTTATTAATGAGCGGATCTTCAAGGTATATTGTAACTGTGAACAAAAGAAGCGCAGTGCAATGCCTCTGGTCCGCTGGGGTATCATCATCAACACATGGTCTACCTAAGAACACTGTGGACGGGTCAGTCAACACTCACCATCCTTCTTGTAGTAGAGCAGCTCGACGAGCCGCTCCTGGGCCGTGGCCAGGGCCTCCCTCAACTGCTGTATGGCCAGGCTGGAGGTGAGGGGCCCGTGCAGGAATTCGCAGGTGCACGGCCGCTGCATGACGTCAGCCCGCGAGAACCCAGACATCCGGCAGAAGCCCTCGTTGACGAAGATGACGCCACAGTCATGCTGGGCGTTGGCCACCACGAAGGCGCGGTCTGTAGTGAGGCAAGAGACAAACACACCTGTAAACTGTTCTTTGACAAACAGTAATACACAAGATAATGATAAACATCAACCAATAGAAGACGAACAAAAAAATAGACCTGAAAACAACACAGACAATAACACAGCCTAATGAAAAATGCATTACAGTACACTGGTATTCGGGTCACGATACAGCAACACAAGACCTAAGTAAATCAGCAGTAATATACAGAGGTGGACAGGGCAGCCGCAAGTGACACTGTTGACATCATCACACCGTTCATGTATTTAATAAGAGCTTCACCGCCATTACGGGCTGACTGACGGAGAACAAATGTACAATTACAATGAAATATTCAGAGGGTAAATTTGGCACTCTTTCGTGTGATCCTGTTGTCCGTTCGTTGATAGTATTAAACTGACTGGATTATTTATTATATATAACTAATGGTAAATATTGTGAATGAGTGACCTACCACAACTGTAAACAGACAGACAGACAGACGGACGGACGGTTGGATGGATGGAAAAGAGGATGAGGGAGAGGTCAGCACCCCCACAAACAAGGGTGAAGGAGAGGTCAGTACCCCCACAAACAAGGGTGAAGGAGAGGTCAGCACCCCCACAAACAAGGGTGAAGGAGAGGTCAGTACCCCCACAAACAAGGGTGAAGGAGAGGTCAGTACCCCCACAAACAAGGGTGGAGGAGAGGTCAGCACCCCCACAAACAAGGATGGAGGAGAGGTCAGCACCCCCACAAACAAGGGTGGAGGAGAGGTCAGCACCCCCACAAACAAGGGTGGAGGAGAGGTCAGTACCCCCACAAACAAGGGTGAAGGAGAGGTCAGCACCCCCACAAACAAGGGTGGAGGAGAGGTCAACACCCCCACAAACAAGGGTGTTGGAGAGGTGAGCACCCCCACAAACAAGGGTGAAGAAGTCAGTACCCCCACAAACAAGGGTGAAGGAGAGGTCAGCACCCCCACAAACAAGGATGAAGGAGAGGTCAGCACCCCCACAAACAAGGATGGAGGAGAGGTCAGCACCCCCACAAACAAGGGTGAAGGAGAGGTCAGTTCCCCCACAGACAAGGGTGAAGGAGAGGTCAGCACCCCCACAAACAAGGGAAAAGGAGAGGTCAGTACCCCCACAAACAAGGGTGAAGGAGAGGTCAGCACCCCCACAAACAAGGGTGAAGGAGAGGTCAGCACCCCCACAAACAAGGGTGAAGGAGAGGTCAGCACCCACACAAACAAGGGTGAAGGAGGGGTCAGTACCCCCACAAACAAGGGTGAAGGAGAGGTCAGCACCCACACAAACAAGGGTGAAGGAGAGGTCAGCACCCACACAAACAAGGGTGAAGGAGAGGTCAGTACCCCCACAAACAAGGGTGGAGGAGAGGTCAGTACTCGTGGTGAGGTTCATGGGGACAGTGTAATGGTTGACCCCAGTTCATTGATTTTTTCACTTGCGTGTCATGTTAACACCTGCGCCTTACTCGTGTGCCCCAGTGGCTCACCTAAGAGAGAGAGAGAGAGAGAGAGAGAGAGAGAGAGAGAGAGAGAGAGAGAGAGAGATTCATTAATTGCGCCAGTCATTGAAGTATCATAGTCCAGGAGCGTTAGATGTAATGCATAGGTTGAGTGAGAAAAACGATCACAATAAACTCTTCTTTTTCTTCAGGAAGCACTCATTTTACACCATAAAACCACATACTAAAAGTCATCATTTATCATTGCTGTGCTTAATTCAAAATGGCTGCCACGAGAGTCATGGAGGCAGAAAATACCTTGTAACATTGGAACCGGGTGGACGAGTAAGATGACGTCGGTGTCTACTCGTAGGTGTAGGTTTTTGGGTTTGAGGAATCAAATAAAAATGTCAAATACACTGTAAGTCAACTCTTTATTGGTGTAAATACACAAAAAATTCTGTTCCCGATGGGCCTATCATTTGTTTCTAAAAAACATTTTTCTCCTTATCCTGGTCGGGTAAGGTGTGACCCGGGAGCGCTGGGTCCGATAATATAATCAAGAATTGCATTGTAGTCGCGCATGGAGGGAGCACCGAAACAAACACCTGACTCGTAATCACTGAAAACAAAGGTCCTGCTGGCCCAAAGGTGTCTCCCGTCTGACAGTGTGAGGGGTAATTACCGCTATTTCTTTTTTAAATACTTTGCCCTGGTCTATAATACCAATCGCTTAGACTTTGTGTTTAATGTGTTCCAGGTCTTTCTTATTTATAATACATGCATTCAGTAAGTTGCCGCTACAGCCAGTATCCAATTCTATCAACGCAAATTTTCCAAAGGCTGTACACGGAAGGGTAATCGGTTTAGTGTTTTGGACATTACTCTCATCGGGATGCCAATTTCTCTTCCCTGACAGGTACAACAAGTCCTGCGCTCTGCTCAATTAAATAACGGCCTTATGGGCGGTCTAAAAATCTGCGCCGAGTATATTACGCATTCTAGAATGGACGTGAAAATTCACCTCCAGCACCACTCCCTTGGGGAACCTTAACCTCAGGCGAATTTCCTCCCAATCAAAAATTCATTCCCCATGCAATCTATCTTAACACATTCTTCCTTGACAACTTTATCTTTCACTTGGAATTTATCAACACCATCTTTGCGGATGAGAGAAACACAAGACCCGGAGTAGACTAGAAAAGCGCGCGGGTCGTGTGAGTTCTCCACCTCTACATACAGTAAGGAGTACAAATGAGGTGTTGAGTCAATTCTACCACAAATCTATCGTTTCCCGTGTGTGTGTGTGTGTACACAGGGTGGTGTAATGCGTCTAATGTGGCAGCATTATCTTAGTGTTAAGGTGCAAGCACTGCTTGCTTCTTCTCGCTTTCAGCCAAGCTCTCACTTCACGTCGCTCCAAAACGTCGAAAGCAACAAGCATCCAGAAGAGGTTTAACACTAAGAGTCTGTCGGATCCAGCGGTAGCAGATGATTTCAGAGAGCACCTCGACCATGGGCTAATAAACAGCCAGACAACAAACTTCCCAAATCAAAGTACCGAACGGGGTATTGTAGACACTATCATGACAAAGTCCTGCACGAGTAAGGGAGGCAGCCAAGATAATGGGAAAGAGAGTTGGTGCAAGTACACATCCTTGTTTAACCCCCGTTTGGATGGGGATGAATTCAGACTGGGTGCCATTGCACAGAACACTGCTGATAATGCCATCGTGGGGTTGCCTCTCACACACACACACACACACACACACACACACACACACACACACACAGGTCAAGTTTATGAAACGGGTCATAGAAGAGCGAGACATGTAGATGTGTTGTTTCATGTACTTTTGCAGACCCACATGTTGCTCAAGGCTACAGCGTCTGACAACATATGGTAGATTCCCTCCCAGACGGATAGGAGGGAGAGGGGATAGAACAATACAAAGGGTGAAAAGGGGAAGGAACAGAGACGTGATGAGTAGTACAACATAAGGCGAGAGAAAGTAAGAGTTGTCATCAAGTGAAAGGAGATAAATGGATGAGGGAGGGAGAAAAGTGTAATTGTCTCCCGGAATATCTCGTGGTACAATGTGTATTGTGTAAGGGACGAGTTATACAGAGACTCCCGCAGGATGTCTCCATCGATTTGCCTTCTTTTCATGTGCGTTGTGGCGAGAAGTCCCCCTTCACATCCTCCCCTGCAGTGACGCCATTAACCCGCCGGAGAGTTTCGTTCACATCCGCTCTGTGTCTGTCTGGGGTCTCTTACATCGTCCACTCTGCAAACATATGAGACATCCAAAGTCACACACACACACACAATACTCAAAATAACAAGTCATATATATATATATATATATATATATATATATATATATATATATATATATATATATATATATATATATATATATATATATATATATATATATGTGCAGGTAAATCACTGTAGGTGAGCGTGATCCAGGTATATGCTGATAACCACAAGGAAAGAAGAAAACATGATGTTCCCAGTAGCTCTCGTGTAATTCGCATCTTCAGGGGTGAGTATAGACTAAGAAGTACAAGGTATATATCTATATATATATATATATATATATATATATATATATATATATATATATATATATATATGCAAGTAAATCACTGTAGGTGCGCGTGATCTAGGTATATGCTGATAACCACCAGGAAAGAAGAAAACACGAAGTTCCCAAGCGCTTTCGTGTAATTCACATCTTCAGGGGTGAGTACAGACTAGATAGAGTAATGCAGAACAAGATGAATATATACAGAGGAGGGTGAGACCAGGTCCACAATGGTCAGGTAATTAGGTAATGACCCTACTAATCTTTAAATGGCACACAACGGTTGGTGGTTGGGTCAGATGGGACAGTGACCCGCCCTCTCACCTGATCACAAATATATATATATGCTGATAACCACCAGGAAAGAAGAAAACACGAAGTTCCCAAGCGCTTTCGTGTAATTCACATCTTCAGGGGTGAGTACAGACTAGATAGAGTAATGCAGAACAAGATGAATATATACAGAGGAGGGTGAGACCAGGTCCACAATGGTCAGGTAATGACCCTACTAATCTTTAAATGGCACACAACGGTTGGTGGTTGGGTCAGATGGGACAGTGACCCGCCCTCTCACTGATCCCAAGCCCACCCATGACCATAAGAATATCTTAATATTACCATTTCACAAAAATTTCTCACACATTCCGGCACAGCTAAAATCTTGCACTGTTAAACAAATGTTAATCAAGAACTCCCCCAACAACACAATTGGTTGCATTTATAAAGTTCCTTGCAAGGAATGTAATATGTTTTACTTAGGCCAGACAGGTAAAGATCTTGTAACTAGAATTAAACAACACAAATACAGTGTCAGGACAGGCCAGGAATCCAATGCTCTGTTTGTTCATTTGAGGGATAACAAGCATTGCATTGACTGGGATAATGCCTCCTCAATATTACCATGTAATTCAATTGATAGTAGGAACATCATAGAATCTAGTCTTATTAAACATACCGAAGCATTCAACATGAATTTGAGTAACGGCTTGTACAAGCTGGACAACTTTGTAATTAAGAAGATTTGTGATCAGGTGAGAGGGCGGGTCACTGTCCCATCTGACCCAACCACCAACCGTTGTGTGCCATTTAAAGATTAGTAGGGTCATTACCTGACCATTGTGGACCTGGTCTCACCCTCCTCTGTATATATTCATCTTGTTCTGCATTACTCTATCTAGTCTGTACTCACCCCTGAAGATGTGAATTACACGAAAGCGCTTGGGAACTTCGTGTTTTCTTCTTTCCTGGTGGTTATCAGCATATACCTAGATCACGCGCACCTACAGTGATTTACTTGCATATATATATATATATATATATATATATATATATATATATATATATATATATATATATATATATATATATATATATATATATATATACAGAGGAGGGTGAGATCAAGTCCACAATGGTCAGGTATTAGTTAGTGACCCTACTAATCTTCACAAAAGCACCATTACTCAAATTCATGTTGACGGATTCGTTATGTTTAATGAGACTTGATTCTATAATGTTCGTACTGTCAATTGAATTACAAGGTAATATTGAGGAGGCATTATCCCAGTCAATGCCATGCTTATTATCCCTCAAATGAACAAACAGAACATTGGATTCCTGGCCTGTCCTAACACATAAATATAGTGTTAGGACAGGCCAGGAAAAACTCCAAGGATGTAATACAGACCCAACTAGCTACACCACTTGGATAAGTTGTGTGCTGATATAGTTCAAGGACTGTCACATGGACACGTGTATGATATGTCCCTCATTTGGAACCAGTATCAAAGTATGTGTCTTACACATGGACAAGCTATTCAGCCGAAGTATTTATGCAGATGATGTGAAGAGCATCATCGGCCTTAAGCGCTGTACTGTCCAACCTCTTAACCCAGTTTCTCTGCTTTTGCATCTATGCGGCATGAAGAAGATAGCTGTCGCACACACGCTGGAGAGGGTTACTACAGACGATTATGATACTTGCTCTGTCACATCAGATGAGGGATCAGCAATATCTACTTCAGTAACTTCATCTCTGCGTGAGATCGTACATACAGCTTTGCATCTTCGTGCAAACTTGCGAGATACACAGGGGGATTGTGCTGGTTGGAAAGGGATTGATAATAATCATGTAGTAGAAATAATCCCAGACAACCTCCATCTGTTTGGAGGGGATGTGGCACTAGAGACTAAGGATGAACAACAAATACATGATGAAATGGGAAGAAGGATCCACAGTATTGCACAGGATTTTATCTATACAGCTTCTAAGAGCAAAAAAACCAACCACAAAGCATATTTGGTCTGGGCTTACCTCTTCATCAAGCTACACGCTCAGAGACTTTAGTGAATCTGTTCCATGCTGCTGGGAACACCACTGGAATCGATAGTTCATAGAATTGATACGACGATCACCAATGATACACTACGAACACATGAGCAGAATGGCTTTGTGTACATTCCCAGTGGAATAGTTCCCTATGAACCTGGACGCATTATCTTGGCATCATTCGACAACAAGGATGCCCTTGAAGAAATATTGGATGGGAAGAACACATTTCACACAACTCCGTGGCAACGAGGACCTGCACCTACACCATCATTGATCGAAAAAGAACACCTGACCCAAAGCTTCTCCAGAACCTGCATGAACTAAACTCCCTAACTTGCATTGCTGGACTACGACCAAAGCCTGTTATTCGCGGGGATATCAATCTGGACAAATGGAACTTGGAAGATAGCAGATTACCAAATATGGTGGAATATATAACCATGAAGCGCAGAAAATCTCTTCATGGTCTGCATTTAATGAAGCTTGCAGTGCAACTAATCAGCCAATGATAACACAAGGAATGATGCCAGTACTTATGGCTCCAGCTGATAACAACAGCACAGTGACAGTTGTGCTCCATCGTTATCAAGATATCACACACTGTCTTGGTCAAAAGTACACTGTTGTTATAACAGACCAGTCCTTGTACAGTAGAACAAAAGAACTAATCTGGGCCAACGAACAAAAATATATTACCTGAGGTCATTTTTAAAGTGACGTAACAGCCCAGTTACAATGCCTTCGTCAGCCTTGTGTTTATATAAGACTTCGGTGAATGTAGATCGTGTTACCCGCAGGGGGAGAGACTCGTGCAACTGTTACGACACTCAAAAATTATAATTTTTTATTTGCTTTATATTTTACCGCCCAAGTGGAAATTAATTTCGTAGTCATATCATTATTGTACTAATGTTACAGGTAGACTAATTAACTCAGTACCTTTTTTTTAATTGAGTACTTTGTGATGGCTGGAAGTTTGGAGAGCTAGCCTTTGTTGGCTAAAGTTAGCATCTATCTGCGCCGTGTGAGACAGTGCAGCATAGTGAGGATTGGCTCTACAATCTCAAGCGATGTCGATAGTCAGTATTTTAGTCTCTAAAGTTTATGACGGTGTTACTTTTACCAAACACAGTTGGCCCTTAATGCAGGCGATGGTTAATTGTTCATTACTATGAGCAACCATCTGCCAAGTTCTTTGTGGTAATCAGTCGAAACTTTGGTGCTGTGAGATAAGCTTTACCTCGTTAGTTGTTTTACACTTTACACCTGTCTTCAGGATGTATTGTATGTACCGTACGATTGTTGAAGGCAACTAAAAGTGTCCTACAGATGGGTAGAGAAATACTCTTCTTGTCCATGTTATCATGTCTCGTTGGTTATTGAAGAAGATTTTAAAGGCGAAAACGAAGTTTGAAAAAAAAAATCACGAGAATAAAAATTTTTACCCCACAATTTTTCAGTCTCCTAAACGCCTCCATTTTCGTATAATGTCATCCCAGGCATTTCCAGGATGGCCCTCACTGCCCTGCCCTGCCCTGATCCCTCGGCAGTAAAACTTCCCTCACAGCTCCTCGACCCTCGTCTGAAAAATCTGACCGACTCACTTAGCCCCGAGAGCTTAAATCTGACACGACCAATGTACACATAAATCTCTGGTTAGGACACAGAGATTGGCTAATAAAACGACCAAACCCATACCGTTTTTCCCGGGAATTGACCTCCGTGTTAAATGAATTCATCGCGGACTGTCAGCAGCTGGTGTGTGGCCAACTCTGAGATGGGAACCAACCATTAAATGTTAATTTCTGGTCAGACCAATCAGGAGCGAGTTTCTTAATGTGCCGGTCACTCCTCAAGAGGCTCAGGTCGAAAACAAATTATATTTGCATTTTCCTTTACTTTTAACCAATTAAATAGAGCAGGTAGTATTAACAGAAGCTTGTTTTTAGGTGGTGCAGGCGAGGTAATGGACTTATGTAGCTCTGTGGTATGTTGTTGTTTCATCGCGAATAACATTTGTGGTGGAAGTATTGACGGGAGAGTAAGAGATTAGGCCTATGGTCTCCCAGACCTCAGGTTACCGTCCCTAATGCGGTTGATTGTGTTTACGGTGCCACTGATTGGGGTGTCCTGATCAGCCTGGCAGACTCTACTGTCTCTCTCGCGCTTAACAATCAGAGTCGTGAGGTCAGGTTAGATGTATAGAATACAAAGCTAGTGGGACACAATTGTCAGTGACCTAGATCCATCCCGACACGTAATTGTTATGGCATAATACTGGATGGATGAATCTCGTCGTACTTGTTTTCCTGGAAATTGATAAGAGTTAATTAAAAGTGTCAGAGAGAGAGAGAGAGAGAGAGAGAGAGAGAGAGAGAGAGAGAGAGAGAGAGAGAGAGAGAGAGCACCATTTGATCTTACGATTGGCGTGGTTCAGTGATCACAGGTTTGTGTGTTCAGTGGGGCGTCTCCCGTGTGTTGGTTCACTACCCACCACAGCAGCTCGTTAACACTTCCTAGATATACATATACATTATATGCCAGTGTCCAGCTCTCTCTAGTTCACAGTGGCACTCAGGGGGTGTTAGCGTCCTGCCTGTCTTGGCGTAGCATTGCCCTGGTGGTCATGACTAATACCGGCCTTCCTCCATCGTCAACAACAACAGCCTGCTGCCTAATTTTCGTAATGTATTTACCACGTCTTTATATACACTAAATTATCATGTTGTCGTCTGGCCTGAGTGGACGAGACTCCAGGGCGTCGTTTCGTGTTCATAAAGCGTTAATTTACGTATCCTTATTAAGTGAGAATTAAAAACAGTTACCAATTCTTGAAAATTAACAAAATCTTAAAAAAGTTCACAGATTATATTATAATGCCACGAGGAAGATTAAGATTCATTTATGTAGAGGAAAAAAACACTCATTGTCTACCATAGAGAGTTTAACCCTTTGAGGACGACGATTTAACCCTTTGAGGACGACGATTTAACCCTTTGAGGACGACGATTTAACCCTTTGAGGACGACGACTTAACCTTTTGAGGACGACGATTTAACCCTTTGAGGACGACGACTTAACCCTTTGAGGACGACGATTTAACCCTTTGAGGACGACGATTTATCCCTTTGTGGACGATGATTTAAGGCCCCAGTGTCTGTCATGTAGATGTTAAGATACCTCTATCATGAATGTTTATTATTGTGGCACAGTATCATGACGTATCTGTTAGTGGCACTGCATCATGACGTCTCAGTGGCACTGTATCATCACGTATCAGTTAATGACACTGTATCATGACGTTTCAGTGGCACTATATCATGACGTATCAGTTAATGGCACTGTATCTGTTAGCGGCAGTACTCGTGACCAGACCTTCACTAACACCTTTCCTGCAGCAAGCCTTCCGAGCCAAGAGAAGAAGCACTGTTATACAACTTGGCCATCTGTGATAATCTGGCGGTACTCCCAGTCTTTTCTGAAACAGGGTCGCCGATAACTTTAATTAACTTTTCAGAGAGAGAGAGAGAGAGAGAGAGAGAGAGAGAGAGAGAGAGAGAGAGAGAGAGAGAGAGAGAGAGAGAGAGATCACCCCTAGGACACCCTCCTCGTGACAACATTACACCCAGCTAATTAATCCAACATTTCTATGTAAGATTACACTGGCTTAGTTCTATTATCCTCGACTTTGGGATAACTTCTCCAAATTACAACTCACTGAGCCCTGCAGATTATGTTTTTGTTACTCGCCGAGTAGTTATGATGGAACTGGAAAAGCTATTTGTCTGTCCATGTGTTTGTTTGACCGAGTTGTGAGCGCGGTGTCTCGCGAAATAAAATTGAGTTAGTGTCCATCGTTTGGTGAATGGTTTCTTGTGTGTGGATCACCTCATAAGGACGAGAGTCTGTATTTTCCATTAATATTTTGGTGAGTTTTGGCCGAATTTGTCCACACGATAACTTGAACAAATGACACTGTTTACTGAAGAAACTTGGCCTCGAGATAAAACGGATTAAAATCTTGGGTGAGTTTGAGTCAGTTATCCTCTTCCTCATTCTGGGGCGTTATAAAATACTGTGTGCGTTGAGATTATACCAGTCATGGCGGCGTGGACCTGAAATGTTTCTGAAATTTAAGATAGGCAATCTCTCTCTCTCTCTCTCTCTCTCTCTCTCTCTCTCTCTCTCTCTCTCTCTCTCTCTCTCCTTCTTTTAACTTTCATTACCTGATAAAGAGAGTAATATAAAATAATGAACAGATGTTAGAATTAGAATAAGACCATAAATCAAGTCTCCGGACATAATTTCGTCCGTGAAAATAAAAAAAATTTTGCTTGTTGTAGATAAGGACATAAATAATCGTGTTAATATATCATAAACCAACTGTTCACCTCAACCTCCAGACATAAGAAATTCTCAAGAAGTTTCTAAAAGTTTTTCTCCCCACGACGGTCCTAACTTGTGGTTCTGGAAAGTTCCTTAGTTTATGTTTAATTATCCCTTTAAGTCTCAGAGCAATATGGCTTTATGTGTTTGTTTTTGTCTATGTTAATGAGTTTAATTATTGCTTTTTTGTGATCTGACTAATAGATGTTTACCACTTATGAGGGATATTTTTCTCACTATGGTTAGGTTAATGTAGACAGTGAGTAATTCTTTGTGTGTTGATAATGAGACGGTTACAAGAACACACAGGCTGTTCAAGCTGTGGTCACGCAAGAGTTTCTACCAAGAATAAATCCACCGCTGTTGTCTCTACAGCGACAATTTATTTGTTGTCGAAAGTGGGACGATACGGACCGTGTGAAAATCCACGGTACGGTGGGTTAAAATTTGCTATATAGAGTCTATTAATAACATTTGCACCGGTCTTATTTTTTCTTGTAAGTGTTAAAATGTATTAAAAATATAAAAAGTGTACTTCAATAACAAAACACGAGCAAAAATGCCACATTAAATTTAAAATACTAATAAAAATACATCACGACGAGAACTCGCATCACTTGTGTAAACAAACATCGCTTCGACGCTGCAAACGCACACCAAATTTCCGTGATGGATACTGTTAGTATTCCTTGGGGCAGAGTCTTAAATTGCTCTCGTTGAAAACGTGAGGGAGTATCCTACAAAGTGGAATTATGAAAGCCCCGATTTCAAGAGAAAATTGATGAAAAGACATTGCTTCCAGCTGGGCGCCTGGCCGATGGTTCCTTCCGCCAGTGTGACCACTGTGTGGATCGTACCGTTGACTTATTGCCTGTGGATGAAATGCTATCGTGGATTTATTGCACGGAAAACTCTAGTGTGACCGCAGCTTTAGGTGATCAGCCGCATCATCTCTTGGTTAAGGGCGACGTTTGCCAGCACCTGTCTCTTCCTGTGGTGGTGTGGGGGGGGGGGGCGGTGGTGGTGTGGGGGGGGGCGGTGGTGGTGTGGGGGGGTGGCGGTGTTACTGGTGGTGGTACTAGTGCTGATGGTGGTGGCAGTAGTATTACTAGTTGTGGTAGTTGTTACACGAATGGCCGCCACGCCATTCACCGCTACAAAGAACGTGTATGTAACTGACTTTCGAAGCTTCGAAGATGCGATAGGAACCAAAAGTGAAGCGATTAGACTGGGTATAAAACTTCAAAGCTTCAAAGAGGTTTCTGAATGAAACCGGAGTGACTCATTTAGATGGCATATAAAACTGGGAGGGTGAGAGAGAGTCAGGAGAGCCGACCAGAAGACGAGAGGAGACTGTCGCTGAGGTGCTCTCCATATGGACGTTCATCGGGTAAGTTTTGTGTGTTACATTCTAAGTAGGGAATGTTAAGTTTAGATATTGGAAGAAGAAAAGCTTAGGAAGATGCAGCCCTTACTACTGTGCCTGATGATCCTGTAACATTTACTGTACTGTGTTGTGAAGAGTAATGTATACGGGATTGTATTAAGGTGATATAAGATAATTAATTGTGATTTTTGTAGGTTTTCTTGATTTTATAATTAAAAGTGTTGAACGTTTAATACCCCCGTGTTACAATTCAAGGATCTTGGAAAGTAAGTAGTTCCCTCACGTTATCCGATGCCTGGCCAAGGATGGGAACCGTGGTTAAGTAGTGGTGGTGGTGGTGGTGGCGGCGGCGGTGGTGAGGGCAGCGGCAGTAGCCACATGCGGCGTTCACCCACGGAGTCAAACATTGATGTGATTACCTGATGCTCACTATTCCTGTCATCGGATCTCAACCTCCGTCCTTAAGAAGACGGCATCAGGAATGAATTTATGCCGACACAAGTGAAAACCCACCACCACCCTAGCCCAGTAGAAAGGTCAGTCCTTGTACTACCACCGAGACAAGGAGGACTGGGAATTACTAACCCAGAGGAGCGTCTAGCCACTGAACATAGCAAACAAAACGGTAGCACACCCGAAGCGAAAAACTCTAACAACTGATGCAACAACTGTCAAGAGATCATGAAGAGAAAAGTAGAGGAGGCACAGGACGTGGGCGCCTCAAACTTGCTAACAGCTTTACCGATAAGAACAAAGAGCTTCAGCCTTAATAAACAAGAACTCACAGACACCATTACTCTAAGGTATGGTTGGCCAGTGGAAGGCATGCCTGCCCAATGTGTGTGTGGGTCTTCCTATGATATCAACCATGCCATGGTGAGCAACAAGGTAGGTTTCATTTGCATTAGGCACGATGAATTTGGGACTTTACAGCAAACATGTTAAAGGGGATATGCCGCGAAGTCTTTGTGGAACCGACCCTCCTCCCACTGGATGGAGAACGTTTCTTTCACCGGACTGCCAATACAGCTAACGAAGCCCGTGTGGACGTCACTACTCGAGGATTCTGAACGAGGAGACAGCGAGTCTTCTTTGATAACAGGATATTCGATCCTCTGGCCGCACGTCACCCTGACCTGTCTCTCGGGGCTGCACACAGGAGAAATGAAAACGAAAAGAACAGAGCACAGATATGCAGAGATTCCAATATCATCACCACTACTCTCATTTGCCATTGCCTCTCTCGCCATTACCGTCGCCCACTCCTCCCATTACAATCCTCCAACCTTTCCCCTCCTCTGACCCCTTCCGCCTTCATCCCATTACATTAAGCCTCTCCCTCCTCCATTACAATATACCCCCCCCCCCAGATTACTCTCCTACTCCATTACAGAAACCTAAAAAATAAAAAAACCCTCTTCATTACCATAACCCCTTTCTTCTCTCCCCCATTACAATAAAAACCATTTCCCACCTGCCCTATTACAAAAACCCAAATTTCCCCCTCCCATTACGCCAATTCAGTTCGACCCCATTCCTCCACTTCCTTCATATCCCAGTAACCCAGTTCACCCCTCCCCACCGCACTAACCCCAACAGCACACAACCTTCCCCCAACTTTTTTAACCATCCCCATTATCCTCCAGCCAACTCTGTGCTTCCCTCCCATAAAACACAACCGAGAACATGACTCGCTAACGATGGCTAACTGCCCAATTGCCGCCCTAACAGCCCATCGAAGCCAATCACCCTGGGGGTTATTGTATTGAGCGAGGCATTAACAAGCAGGCGAGAATAATAAATGGTAGTTCAATGCTGTTGGGGATTATCCTGGTAATTACGTCTTCTATATTAGGGGTAGTGGCAAGGGGTAGTGGTGAAAGGTAGTGGTAATCAATGGTAGTTTTCTTTAACCAGGGGAAGTAAGGGAGGAAGGGTGTGAAGTGGCGAGGAGAGGGCAGCTAATGGTGGTAGCTAAACGCTTAGTGGTACTTGTGGTAGGGGGCGGTCGGTTTATGTTGGTATCATGATATTAGGGGTTGTGGTGTGTCCTCAGGGTGTCTTGGGGCGTGTTCTTGGGATAACCTTGGATTACCTTGGGGTCTGTTGGATAGTGCCCTTGGGTTGTCAGGGGCAGTATCTTGACGTGTGGTAAGGAATGTCTTCTGGGGAGGGGAGGAGCCCACGAAAGCTTCAACACAGCCCATGAGCAAAGGTTTCTCCCAACAAAAATCCATAAATCTGTTGTTTTCCTGCCAAGGTTTCAACTTCCCTCTGGTCTATTGTTTTTATCTGATAATGATGTACCAGACCTGTGCTTATAGTGTTAACTACCTGAAGCTAACTTGTACTACTAACTACCAAAAGCTAACCTCAACTACCTGAAGCTAACATATACTACTAACCAACAGAAGCTAACCTGCAATACTAACTACCAGAAGCTAACCTGCACTACCAACCACCAGAAGCTAACCTGCAATACTAACTACCAGACGCTACCTGTACTACTAACTACCAGAAGCTAACCTTAACTACCTGAAGCTAACCTGCACTACACCAAACGTTAACCTGTACTACTAACTACCAGAAGCTAACCTCAACTACCTGAAGCTAACATATACTACTAACCACCAGAAGCTAACCTGCAATACTAACTACCAGAAGCTAACCTGCACTACCAACCACCAGACGCTACCTGTACTACTAACTACCAGAAGCTAACCTTAACTACCTGAAGCTAACCTGCACTACACCAAACGTTAACCTGTACTACTAACTACCAGAAGCTAACCTTAACTACGTGAAGCTAACCTGTACTCCTAACTACCAGAAGCTAACCTGCACTACTAACCACCAGAAGCTAACCTGCACTATTAACTACCAGAAGCTAACCTGCACTACTAACCACCAGAAGCTAACCTGCACTACTAACCACCAGAAGCTAACCTGCACTACTAACCACCAGAAGCTAACCTGCACTATTAACTACCAGAAGCTAACCTGTACTACTAACTACCAGAAGCTAACCTGCACTACTAACTACCAGACGCTAGCTAACTCGCCAAGTTTCAGCATATTGTAATATTATCAATATTTATTTAATCTAAACTGGAAACACACAAGATTAATTTACCCCCACAAAAACAACCTTCGTTTTAGCATTCCATTTTAATCACGACTCGTCCTGGTGACTGCGGTTCCCTGTAGCATGGGACGGATTTCGAGTTTTCTTTTACATGTGGTTAATTCTTTCTGTACAGCGAGCAGCTCCCATCAAGCGAGGCTCTCGTGCGTGTGCTGCCTCCATACGTGGCGTGCCTTCGTGACCACCTGTACGGCATATTCTCATATACTGTATTCAGAAGGCCGCGCACATAACACGGTCATGTGCGGGGCCGCTAATAATGGTGACGGGTATAGCCTGGTCCTTTGTATAATACTAAGCGCCTTATTTGTCTACATTTAGTGAGAGTTTAATGCACGCCTTCCTTGACCTGGTAGATATATGTTGTCGACCTACCGCTTGTGTTGTTACAGTAGGACCAACATCCATTCGGCGTCTGGCTGTACTATAAATACGTTAGCGAAAGTAATTGTTCACAAAATCGAATCAGGAAAAATTGGAGGTTGTCTGGGGTGTTGGGTTATGTAGAGACCAGAAGTGAGAGTGTAGTGAAGGACTTCCCCTGTATGTTCAGTGACGGACTACTGACACTGATTACCTCTTCATGACACACTGCCTTTTCTCTAAATGATTGTTATAACCCAGCCAGGAATGAGGATGTGACAGGTTCTAGAGTGTGGTATTCTGAGCTGTGTAAAGCGATGTGTAACGAGGCACACGCGCGCGCGCGCGCGCACACACACACACACACACTACTACTACTACTACCATTTTACGGTCACTTGAAATCGAGTATAACGATCATCCAGTTATGATACGAGTTATTAAGGATGTCACCTTCGTTGGCGAGCTCTGAGGTGACTCGAGAGGCCGATATAGGACCGGCAGGGCCGTCCACAGATGTTGCACGTGTGGAGGGTTACATCTAGTGCGGGGGGGGGGGGGGCAGCGTTTTTCTGGAGCTGGCTCTTGTCTGCTTCGGAATGCAGTCGGGCTAAAGCATTGACACTTTCTCGTGTGGTGCTCCTCCAAACGTTAAGGTGTGGAGTGATCGTCTCCCAGGTGATGGGGTCGATTTGGCACTTTTCAGGTTTGTCTTAAGACGATCCTTATACTTTTCCGTTGCCTGCCAGCATTAAGTTGACCATTCATTAGGTGACTGTAAAGTAGCTACTTTGGCAGTCTACTGTCATCGATGCGGGTAACATGGCCAATCCGACACAGTTGTTCACAGATAATGGTAGCCTCGATGCTCCTACAGTTGGTGTCAGCGAGAATACTGGCATTTGTTCTCTTGTCTTCCCAGCGAACTTGGAGGATGGAACGTAGACTACGTTGGTAAGTTTTCAAGTGCGACCCATGTGTCGCTGCCATACAGCAGGGTGGGGAGGGCCACTGCTCGATATACGTGCAACTTTGTATATAATTTCAGCTCCCTACAGCTGAAGACACTAGTACGGAGTCTGCCGAGGCCTTGAGATGCACATCTGATCCGATGTTGAATCTCTTCATCGATGCCTGCGGTGGTGGACAAGTGGAAGCCCCCCACACACACAAATACACAGAGTATATTAAGCCGCATCTGATGAACCAGCCGTTATATCCCTGATGCCTCTTACTTAAGTTTACAAGACAGCAGCAGTGTCTCCGGCGGCCTTGTGCGGCGGGGCTTTGTGCCTTGTCGCCTTGGCTGATACTCAATAAAGATATTTTTGATTAGATCTCGTGAGAGCATAATAAAGGCGAGGTGGGCGGTGGCAGAGTGGTAAGTGCAGGGGAGAGGGAAGGGTGTTGGGGGTGGTGGAGATGGTGAAGAGGGGAAGTGGCGGGAGTGATGGAGATGGTAGGTGCAGGAGTGGGGATCAGGGGGGCGGGGATCAAGGGGGCGGGGATCAGGGGGGGCGGGGATCAAGGGGGCGGGGATCAGGGGGGCGGGGATCAGGGGGGCGGGGATCAGGGGGCGGGGATCAGGGGGGCGGGGATCAGGGGGCGGGGATCAGGGGGGCGGGGATCAAGGGGCGGGGATCAAGGGGCGGGGATCAAGGGGGCGGGGATGGAGGGGATAAGGTGAAGGAAAGGGATAAGAGGAAAGGGATCAAGGGATGGGGGACCTTGTTGGTGGTACACTTTACCACGGCAAATATTTTACGGGGAGTTTTAGGAAACATTTTCACTGATGCAAATTTATTTAAAGTTCATTGTGTTCTTTAGTGTTGCCGCGACACAGTGTCTGTTGACTTTATGCTTCAGCCCAGCGACCAGCGGACCCGATATAAGGTGGACAATCATCAGGAGACATGACTGCCTAGTGCTCACTCAGGTCTCTCTAGTTTATAGTTTATATCTAAATAAATTTTATAGAGATTTCTAGTTTTCTGGAGCCTCTAGTGTAAGGTGGGTTATCTGTCCTTGCTTACATGAGGAAGGTTCCTCGCCAGGAAGATGGTCCTGTGGAGTGTCACAAAATACTAAATCTGAAATATATTTCATGTGTGAGTGACCTTGATGATGTTTACATCTGGTTCATCTTCTCATGGAAAAAATTAACCAGAAAAGCGTTATTATTTCTTAATAAAATATCGCAACCCCCCCCCCCCCCCACAAACTCACCATCTCAGCTCTTCACGCTAACACAAACTTGCCGAAAGCAACCAACATTAATAGGTAGTAGGTAGTAGGCAGCTACCAAACAGGGAGGTACTACCGCCTGGGAAGATATTGGAAGCATAATGTGTTGTCTAATGGTAGACCCTGCTGCCATATGGCATCACGAAAATTGTGACCAAGTCCCAGGTTGTTGATCTGCCTCATTTACACACACTTGCAGGACCTCAATTGTTTCTCTTACTTTGCAACACAACATACAGTACATATATTGTTTCTCACTATTGATCTTTTTTTTTCATTTTTGTATTTTTTTATGGCTCTTTATTACTATTATCATTATTATTATCAATATTATATCTTCAATTTTTTATTTTAGATTTTATTTACTATAATTTATTATTATTATTATTATTATTATTATTATTATTATTATTATTATTACATTTTCGCCCCCCAGGCCCCGATGTGGGTCAGTGACCTGTGCCCGGGTCGGCTAATCCCCGTAAAAAAAAAAAAAACACTTCATAGGGAAGACCCAGCTGTAGGGACGGAACACCCGAAGCTGACGCCAGGCAGACGCCAGATCTGCTATTATAGAGTAGTCGAGGAGGCAAGTTTCCTCTAATGAGATGATGCCAGTTTTGGTGGTGGTACTGGTGGATGGTGCATCCCTCGGCCCTCACCTGCGTCCACACTGACATCACTCACACATTATCGTAAGCTCTGCGACAATGCGGAGCTTTGTATGACGACAGCAGACACGTAGCAGATTACGGCAGCTGAGGTGGAGGGGGGGGGGAGATAGGGATGAGACGAGACCAGATTAACCTACCAACAGCGAAATAAAATATGCTATATGGAGTACGAAATATTTGGTGTGCGGGGATAACAATAACTGAATATCTTTTAGTGGTTGTGTAAATGTAGTCAAGCTATAACTGAAGAGAGCTCACAGTAAATAGACGGTGTTAAGGAGAGAGAGAGAGAGAGAGAGAGAGAGAGAGAGAGAGAGATGGGAAAACAAAAGACACCTAAATAATGAATAAGCAAATAAAAGTGAAGGACAGCAGAAGGGGAATGAGACCATTTTGCATGAAGAATAAGAGGGAGAGAAAAGAAGGAGTGGATACTACAGAAGGTGGGAATAAAGGTAGGAAGGGGGAGAAATCGGCGGTGAGAGAGCTTTGGAGGAGACGAGCGAGATGGTGGTGACGTTATGGGAATTTGATGCTTTTAAGGTATCAAGTTCCCTGATGAGGACCGTCTCTAAGTCTGGCATCACCGGAGAGGAGAGAGATACAGAGAGAGGAGAGAGATACGGGGAGAGGGGATGCAGAGAGAGGAGAGAGATGCAGAGAGAGGAGAGAGATAAAGAGAGGGGAGAGAGATAAAGAGAGGGGGAGAGATAAAGAGAGGGGAGAGAGATAAAGAGAGGGGAGAGAGATAAAGAGGGGATATATGAGCAATAGGGGCACATACAGAGCATTATAAAGCTACGTAAGTGTATACTAACCATTATTTCTGCATCCCCCTTAAAACATTCTCATATATATATCTTGATAAACTCACACAAGGAAAAGGGAAACACTGGAGCACCTTAGCTTTCGTCTTTTATTCTTCTTTAGTAAACTAGATTTATTTTAATATTTGAGACGACTAATAATTTTGTTGTTAGTTTTTATTTACAGTATTTGAGTACTTTATGAATGAGATATTTTTTTACTTCTACTTAATACTTTGCCAATGTAAAAATAATTTCACTTAGGTAACAAATTCGGTACTCGTTACATCTCTGTCCACCACACACTCCTAGGCTGCCCCACCTCTCTCCCTTCAAGTACCTTAGCAGGAAGGATACGCTCACTAGGTTACGGAAGTGAATGTTGTCGTTAGGACGGATTGGGGGTGACTTAACGTGCTCTAACAGCTAATGTGTCATTAAGCACAGAGCAGAAGGTTAGTTTCTGTATTAAACAAGGACTATTAAAATTTAGAAACGCGTAATTATTCTCCAACACGTCCACAGGAAAAGGTAGAGAGAAGTTATGGTCAAGGTGGGTGTGGACGCCACGCCACGAGGCCACCCACTGGTCAATAATCTGCGACCTTCACATTCCGATAGCTTCACTTCCCTGAATTTGTTCACTTGCGGACACCTAAAAGCCACTGACCACCAGACTCGCTAATTCCAAGACGAATGTTGCTGTCCTAAAAACAGTAAAACTAAAATATGATACCAAATATTACGATCATGCCAGGTATACTGTCAGTGTCACTTACCTGCCCGTGTGGAAGTGACGTAACACAGAGAACCTTGGAGATGTTACTCGAGAAAATATTCGTACTTGAAACTGTTTCTCCTTGTTACGAACTGTGCAAAAGTTATATATCTGTAACAAGTCTTAGATCACACTGTCAAATAATGTCACATATTTCCATAGACATATTTGGAATTGAGCCTTTAAAAGCATCTTGGACATTATAATAAGTCTTATAGAACAAAATTGTGTTATAAGCTTCTCATGGTATCTAGGCAAGTATTATAAACGACGATTCAATTGAATTTCTTAAACAGTATAACCCTCAGTAGAAAACCCGAGGACCAATCAGCACAAAGGTCTGACAACTCCATATACAACACTAAAACACCAGCATGTGGTATGTGTTTGGTAACAATATGATCCACACACACACACACACACACACACACACTACCTCACTTGCCACTAAAGCAGATGACCAAAGACGAGGCAGATAAAGAAATTGTTGACATGAATTATTTTATAAGAGAGAGAGAGTGTGTGTGTGTGTGTGTGTGTGTGTGTGTTTTATCCAACGTAATCTATATACTTGTACTAAAATGTCCTGTCTATTTCTTACTCGTTTTTTTTTATTTAATCTGTTTTAAATTATAAGAACATAATACGCACATCTTAGTCGAGGATAAGTTATATCTCACTTATACACGACTAACCAAATTGAAAACAAAATTCATCCAACGCAAATAAACGGATTACCAGTATATCCATTACCCGAATACCAATCATACAGTATTACGATAAACGTGTAATACATCACAAAAATAAATTACTGTAATACCGTATAAAACAAGGTCCGATTATATATGGATTATCCAGATATAATAAACGACAAATCCAATCAGTTAGATTAATTCAGTGTGTACAAGTCACGACACAGATATAAACTGTGTCAGTCCCCATACTACTCGTTGTATAAAAATTGCCTCAATAAATGCATCATATCCAATCAATTTAATAAACTCAGTGTTGCCATACTTGAACGAATACCTCGAAACGAAAATATAATTCTTACATCCCAGAGACATACAGCCAAAACCCTCATCGACCGTCCAATTACATCCTCAGCCAGCGATGCTTACCAGGCTAAATATCGAGTCGGAGATCCCAAGTCTAATCTGCAAAATCACCAAAGGTTTAAGAGCGTCCAGAGGAAGGGGGAGTGGGTGCGAGGGATGGGGAGGGGGTCCAGAGGAAGGGGGTCCAGAGGAAGGGGGAGTGGGTGGGAGGGAAGGGGGGGACACCTTAGATCAGTGTCACCAGTAAGTTTTTCGCTGAGGTGGTAGAGTGGAGGACAAATAGGACTTGCTTCTTCTGCAGTTGCGTTTCCTGTGACTCGTGAGTAGCCTGCAGGGAACTGTGCGACGACGGGTTCCTTGCTGGTTAGCCTCAACACCGGGGATCATCTTTTGAAGCGCCTTAGCATAGAGTGACCCATTAGAGCATTAGCCAAACACCGCGTCATACACGCACTAGATCAATACACAGGGAGTCACGAGTCATCCATTAAAAACCAAAGTTTACCTCAAGAATTCATCCATGTTTGACTGACTGACTGGCTAACAAACTGATAACCTTTTTCCACGTAATGGTGTTTATTCTTTACTTTGTCCCTGCCAGCGGGTCATCGCTCTTGCGGCGCTGTCAGGTACACGAGTATTATTACAGAGATGCCAACCTCAAGTACTCACACGGTGTCTATCCATATAGCACCTATAAGGACCCAGTGATGAGTTCTGTGACCAGTATTTTTTAATCAAAACTCAAGATACAACTTTTAATGAACTCGTGATAAAAGGAACTTGGGTTATTGGTATACGCTGAAACTAATAAATTCAATATATTGAGAAATATATTAAGCTGAACACCACCGGGGAAAAACAGAAGCAAAATAGAGGCTCTCAACACCAAAAGACACTAAGCCCAACAAAAATATAAGACAAATTTTCCTTCATTAAACATTAGTTGTTGAATGGAGTCGACTTATAAGAATATTCACGAGTCATTGCAAGTTATTAACGATACCAAGTGTGTCTGTATTATTATTATTATTATTATTATTATTATTATTATTATTATTATTATTATTATTATTAAAAACGTTACACTCATTTTCTCAGAGGGGAGAAAAGGGAAAATATTTTAGTTTCCTTCACAACATGAGGCATAAACGTTTTCCCCAAGTCTCCCTTAATGAGGTCGCGACTGACTGTCAGTCCGCTGTGCTTCTGAAGGCGTCTGCTGGCCTTCTACACATGAGCATGCACGATACATAATAATTTAATATTAGTCTCAAATATTATATAAAAACTTCTTTGGCGGCATTTTAATAAACACTGTAGCTTTTACTGTTCCTGAACTCTAGTACTAACTTTAATAATGAACACACAGACACGGCATTGACTCACGGAGCCTCCCTCGTCACTGTGCGTATATAATAAATAAATGAACAACTTGTCGCTCACATCGAGTTCTCAATGCGACAAAATGTCCTCATGTTGAAGGAGGAACTCGACTCTGCCTCTCACCCGCCCCTCGTACTCGCTCTGTGGATAAATATTTCCCAGTCACTGTTGTTCGGGACGATGTAGTAGATGTACTCTCCTGCACTGTGCCCTGCTCTTGTCTTCCTCCCTCCCCGCTGTAGTGTAGCGCCAGGAGGTTTAAACAACATCTTCCGTTGACGGGGTCGTCATGTCAACAACTATAGTTTTAAACGCGGACTCCGCACTGCAGCACATTAGAGGGAGAGGTGGTAGAGGCAGAGGTCCCACGCAGCCTCCATCACGCCCCGTGAGTATTGTGTGGGTGTGACTGGACGCATCATATGTCTGGAGACACAGACTCAATATATACTGTCAGTAGGTGTTGGCAAGTTATAAATATTAACCACATTTATTTCACGTTAGGTTAAACTTAGGTCAAGAAGTGCTCACCAAATGAGAGGTGATGATGATGAATGGTGTATGGTGAGGTGTGGTGATGGTGTATGATGATGTGTGGTGATGGTGTCTGGTGATGTGTGGCGATGGTAAGTGGTGATGTATGGTGTGTATGAGGTGATTGTAGTGGTGTATGCCAGGTAAGATGATGAAGGGTGCAGGGAAACACATCATACACCGGAGTTATTTCTAGCAGCGTTCGTTTACTCCACTTCTTCAAAAACTGTGACAACTGTCTTTGGTGTGTGTATGTACTCTCTCTCTCTCTCTCTCTCTCTCTCTCTCTCTCTCTCTCAAACATGCAAAGTTCTATAATTTATCCCCAAGACAGAGAAGCAACTTTTACATTCATTTCCTCAACTCAGTACTTCTCTTCACCCATATTCCTAACCTGCTGAGCCTCTGAAAAAAAAAACAGTATAACATAATTAAACTTATATCCTGATTTCATGGATATACAGTTTCGGTATTATCTTTCTGAGCCAGTAAAAAGACGTAGGAAGTGATGAAGCATGTCTCTCTGTAAGATGTATTCACCGAGGAGGCCAGACAATAAGAATATCTGACGCAGGAAGATGCGACCTGATAAAGGTTTACTGGCACAAGAGAAACACACACTCATGCAGTCTTGACTCTCTGTCGCGATTGTTTCTAGTGATAGATGACACTAACATTGGTTATCATTTCGTTGTCAGTGTTCATAATATTAAGTATGACATCTTTTGACTTAATCACACTAATCTGTCATATAAGTCATCTTTCCTGAAAATTCATGAATACAATAAACGTTACGAAGATTTTCATTTAATGGAGTATCACAGACCAGAGGAACTGCCTGGTGAATAATAATAGCTTTTCCACAATAGAATTATATGCATGGTTGTGGAGCCTTAGCAACCCTTCCAAAAAGAAACAATCAACCACACAGCTTGAAATTGCAATCAGGAAATCCAGGGACGCGTGAACACACCCACAATGCTGCTCTGCTCCACGCTGGATACTACCTGTACTCTCCTCCTCCTGATACAGTGTGGCCGCAGGTGTGTTCAGGTGTATACGGACGGTGAAAAGTATATCTATACAGTATGTCGCCCTCTATACACAGTGCCGGCATTAAAAGGAAATCTCGGCGAAAATCAGCGTATGAGTTACATGTGTGAGGGTCGACAGGATAATCTCGGCTACCCATGTATCCCTGTTTTCACCTCGTGGACGGCTCCCCGAGAATTACATTATACATTCACGTCGTCCCGAACTAATCTGCATACTCCTTAAGTTTCAGAGATATGGATTAAAGCGCTCTCAGGTTAAGTGTACAATCACGAGCAGCTGGACAGTGGTGACAGGAGATTGTTCACACAGTAACAACTTACATGATGGTCGTTATGTTGAGCTGAGTACAATACCCATAGATCAAAATTATCCCTTGTCACTTTTAAATGTATCCAAACTAAAAAAACTCAACTTTATTATGATATTTGGAGACCTATAAAACACATACAACATTATAAGTGTGTGTGTGTGTGTGTATTCGCGAACTCATACTACAGATTTCAATACATAGGGCTGAAATTTGGCAAGGGATAGCGCATACACCCGAGAAACGTCATACGCTCCCATGATATCACCTCTTATAAAAAGTACGTCTAAATCGGGAGGGGAAGTCGACACCTCCCTAAAAGCGATCGTGTTGCCCCACAGGACTCAACACGATGTGATACACTTACGTTGTTACAGGAAATGCTCAAAATTCCCTTCCTCTGCCTCAATACATTTATTAAACTTGTGAGCATAAAATCACACGGATATCTATAGCTGTTTAACTCCAGCGTCAATGTCATTCCCTCAACCTCTTTCACGTGTTGGAGACTGCAGATTCTCACATTTTGTCATACCTACATTGAGCCATAGAATTGTTACAGGAATACACCCTATAATTTGCTACGCGTATATAAGAATCCTCCAGTATATAAACTTAATACCGTAGAAATGTGTATATACAGTAGAGTATACTTATAAAACATATAAAACAACATCACATGGTCATAGGCCATTAGCGGCACAAACGAGGCGCGAGAATGACCGGGTGACTGCAAATGAGACAATTATTCGGCTAAGTGAACACCACAGATCTAATAACTCTCCCTGATTGAAAATTTACGAACATTTACATTGATACCCACCAAACTAAACCATTTACAGCCTTTATTACGTAAACAAACACCAACATTAACTTGGTGGTAAAATAACGACCTTTCCTACATGTGTTCAGACTCACACTAAGAGTTAACATCCCATACAAGCGGAGACTAAATATATACAACCAACACGAAACTAATAGACATACGCACACGGAACATGACAGACCCACGCACATATGAATACTAATACCACACTCACACACATCAATGACGTTAACGATTTCCCTTCTGAACACCGCACACGTATAAACAAGCGTGTCGGTCATAACGAAGACAGACGATAGATAGATAGATAGATAGATAGATAGATAGATGGGTAGGTGCTAGGTGGTGATATATGATGTGTCTCTGCCCCCTGCACCACTACCCTGCCATCACAGTCATTAAATACCTACACCATAACTATTTGAGACCACAAATATCAAGTGTTTGTTTTAGCGAGCACTTTAATGGGAGGGGGGGATTGTAAATATTCTGTCGATAATTACAGCAGGATGTGATCTCTCTCTCTCTCTCTCTCTCTCTCTCTCTCTCTCTCTCTCTCTCTCTCTCTCTCTCTCTGTCAGCTTGGCGACGTAAGCCCCTGTCAATCCCTATTAGTAAAGCCTTAGACGTCCTCCGTCCTCAACCTCCTCCTCGCCCCCGACCCCGTCCTGCCTCCTCATCCGCTTCTCGCCCCCGACCCCCTACCCTAATCCCTATCCTCGTCCCCGCCCCACCCCACCCCGCCCCTAGACCCCGTTACCGCCCTACGATTCCATTCCCGCCTCGCCCTCGTCTCGACCAAGTAGTTACCTTCTGCAAGATGGGGTCGATGAGAAGTGGAATAGGGTGATTGAAGCTTGTTGTAAGGGTTGAGAGGGCGTCGTGTTGTGGTTGTGTGTGTGTATAAGGAGAGCCTTACACCCGCTGGCTAAGTATAATTTCCCCATCAACAAGAAAAGCTAATCTGCCTTGTAAGTGGTAATCTCCGACAGGTTCCCTTGATGTACACAACTTATACCCGTGTTCATAGACAAGCCTGTTACCTTCCTTCATAAGCCAGACATGATGGATGGCTTTAAGTTATATCTCGTCGTTTGTGATGAGAACAATCTAATCTTTTTTTTTTCGTTTAGAGGATAAGTTAATAATATCACAGCCCATATAAACACATACTAACTCTCTCTGAACCTTTCTAAGTAGAACTTGTTTATAGTTATAGAATTTATTTAACCATTTTATATGTATTAGTTTCATCCCTCACCTGGTGCTATGTAAAAGTAACCCAATTAAGGTGATCTGAATGAATTACCTGAACTTATGTTATGTCTTGGTTAAAAGTAGTTACATTACTCCGCAACACACAGCAGTCCCCACCTAACAAGAACCTTCCATAACAAATTCATTGTACAACTAATCAGAATTCATTAAGTTTATGCAAAACAACATGGGAGAAAGTCATGTTTATTATAGTGTGCCTGAGTCAAGAGGTATTGTGTTTATATATTACCGGTGGTTGTGTCGTTATCTTACTGATGGTGAAACATTTATAAAGGTGTACATATGTATGTCAGCATGCTCGCCTCACAAGCGAGTGGACCCGGATTCGATCCCCGGGGAGGGTGAAACTATGGTCAAGTTTCTTTACGCTATTTGCCTCTGTCTACCCAGACAGTAAATGGGAACCTGGATGTTAATCGATTTGAGGATCGTGTTCCGGGGTAATGGTTAGCCAGTGCAATTGGCGAGTTGTCCGGTCTTCTCGGACTATTCCTTGACACTGGGTCATGCAGCTCGTTAACTTAGGGTGTGGTTGCTGTGTTGGCGACAGCTTCTACACCTTAAATAAATTCACGCCTAGGTGGCCCTTGGGTCAGCCATCCTCGTACACGAGGGGCAACCATTATATGTGTGTATGTATGTAATTCCTTAACTTAGGGTGTGGTTGTTGTGTTGGCTACAATTTCGCCACGTTAAACGAATTCACGATTAGGTGGCCCTTGGACCGGCCATCCTCGTAGACAAGGAGCAGCCATTATTATTATTATTATTATTATTATTATTATTATTATTATTTATTTTTTTTTTTTTGGATGTATGTACGCCTGTCAGTATTTTTCCTACACGAATATAGTTCTTGTTTTATGTCTGTGTATATTTCCTCGTACACTATAATCTCTATAAACACAATAAGGGAACAATAATGCTACAACTATGGCACATTTAGAAACACGCACGAGCCAGCTGGCCATTAGACACAAGGCAACATACAAAAGTCTACGGTCACCCGCTGCCACGTTTCACTATACTTCCCTCTTCACCTTCGCTGTATTCCGTCGTCGTTCCTCATGCATTATTTATTCCTCACATTATAACCACATCCACGAAATTCTCACCCGTCACTTGCATACATTATGGTAATTAACTCGACATATTCTTTGGAATTACATTTGTGTGTCTGTCTGTCTGTTCATTTATTATTATTATTATTATTATTATTTATATATATATATATATATATATATATATATATATATATATATATATATATATATATATATATATATATATATATATTTATAAATATATTTTTTTTGGGGGGGGTGGGGGTAATTGAATTGTCTAATATCCGGAGAGGTGTTAAAAGGAAGAGCGATAGAGTGAGGTAAAAGGGCAAAATCGTGAGGAGAGAGAGAGAGAGAGAGAGAGAGAGAGTAATATAGGGTAGGAGAGTGAGGGAGGGAGGGAGGTAAGGGAAGAAAGTGAAGGAGGGGGAGGAAGGGTGAGGGAGCAAGCCGGATATTGCCACACGCGAGTAATGAGAGCAGTCTACCGTCACACCTGCCGGATGCATCGCGTCACACCTACACATCCCCCACATTACCGAGGGAGGGGGAGGGGGAGATGATCAAGCCGGCAAAGAGGGGAGGAGAGGGGAGGGGGGGGGGAGGACTGATACTACCTATATGAGGATCTAATAACCATCTCTGTGGGATAACTCGAGGTGGCAGGAACTAGTTATTGAAGTCTAAGATATAAACAAAAGGGAGGCGGTTCAGGGAGTAGCGAGGGAGTACAGGGAGAGGTGGAAACAAACGTAACGAAAAGGGAGAACAGGAGGAGAGAGGGAGGAGGGCGTTTAAAAGCAGTAAAGGGAGGAATCATAGTCAAGGAAGGATGATATAATTGGAAGGGATGACGGAAATAGGTGTAAGAATAGATAAATAGAGGAAGAGTGGGAAAGAAAGGAGGGAGGGAAGGAAGGAAGGAGGGAAGGGGGGAAATAAGTGTTAAGAGAGAGAGAAAGGAAGTTTGGTAGGAAGAGTAAGGAGGAAAGATAATTGTTGGTCTCAGTAACATGAGGGAAATTTCAGAACGGAGTTGTTGAGATAAGTGCAATAAGATAAGAGACTGACACACACACAGACAGAGTGAGAGGGAACACACACACACACACACACACACACACACACACACACAGCTACCGATAGGGAGTGTTTAGGGGTCAATGATAGAGACAGCGAGAATGGTCCTTTACGAGCGAGGGAGGACAGAGTGGCGGGAACAGGTGGGAAACAGAGACAAGAGAAGTGAGAGTACACACACTGAAGAGCGGGGGAGGGGGAGAGGAAGAGGGAGAGGGGAAGAGGGAGAGGGGAAGAGGGACATAGAAGGGGAGAGGACCTTGAAGGACAATTAGAGAGAGAGAGACAGAGAGGGGGGGGGGGGTGAGTAGGGAGCCAGAATGAAGCCTGTGAGGGTAGGCAGCTACGCACATTAGCAGTGTTAGCTCGAGGGGTCCGGCATCCAGGTGGGGTGGACGGTGGGGGAGACATTCTGGCGGGGAGGGCGGTGGGAAAGATAATGTCCCTGACGCGTGTATAGCCTACTGAAGGAGACCTGCTCGTGACGGAGTGAGTACCTTGGGGAGGATGTCGGAGGAAAGTAGCACGGGAAGTAAGAGAGAGAGAGAGAGAGAGAGAGAGAGAGAGAGAGAGAGAGAGAGAGAGAGAGAGAGAGAGAGAGAGAGAGAGAGAGAGAGTCAAAACTGAAACTAAACGGAGGAAAATAAACATGACAATAAACATAGGTGTGCAATGAAGAAACGAAGAAACAAATAAAAGAGAAATAAAAAAAACGTACCTTCACTACAGCTGTAACTCACGACAACACCACCACCAACAACAACAAGAATAACAACGCCACCAAAAATACCACCATTAACAACATCAATAACACCACCACCAACAATAACACCACCACCAACAACAATAACATCAAAAACAGCAATAACACCAACACCACCACCACCACCAAGAACAACAACAGGACCACCAACAACAACACCAACAACATCACCACCACCAACAACAACAACATCAATAGCAACACCACCACCAACAACATCACCACCACCAACAACAACAATATCAATATCACCACCATCAACAACAACAACAATCAATGATACAAATATGTAGCTGCGGCCAGTTTACGCCACCAAGAATAGACAAAACACAATATCACGATAACATTCAGAAACCATAAGACAACAGATGGGATCCAGAAACAGCAGTAACAACAGTCATGATAGCACTGAGTGACGCGTTATGATGACACTGAGTGACGCACACAGATACAGAACCACAATAGAATATAGATTAGGTTAATATCGACTACTGACCCGTCACAGTGTAATTTGTTTTGATGGATCTTTTCTAACTATACTTTCCTGGCTGAGTTCGGATATGGTATTCAATTCTTGGCCAAATGTTTCGATTGGTAGATAATTAAAGTTTCTTTGGTTAGCTTTGTGCCCTAGATTAATTTAGAAATAACTCCATTTGAACACATTTACCCAAACTACAACAATGTCCCCTGTAAATCACAGTGAAATTGCGGCATTTTTAAATAGATTTTCTATAAAAATTCTCCTACGGGTAAGTCGTCAATAATTACCACAGATTATAACAATAGACAATAGAACATAACAATAGATAATACCCAATATATGAAATAATCCAAATGGAACAAAATGAATGGAACACACACAAAAAAAATCACGGAGACCACAATACAACTAAGAACCTCTACATTATTATAACCTTTGTCTCTTTAACTCACGAGACACAGGACTGGTTCACCCCCGAGGCAGGCGTGGCAGTGAGCCCCTTGGTCACCGTCACTCTCTCAGTACTCACCTGGAAAGACAGACAAAAAGAGGAATTAGGTATAAGCAAAACTCACCTCTCTCTCTCTCTCATCATTCTGTACCAGAGAACAAGGCACGTAACACACACACACACACACACACACACACACACACACACACACACATTAACAAAATTATAAAACAAAACAATATACAATATATGTACAGTATATATATGGTTTAATATCCGGAGAAGTGAGAGAGAGAGATGAGAGAGGAAGGAGAGTAAGGATAAGAATAAGGGAAACAATGAGGGAAGAAGAGAGGCAAGGATAAAATGTAAGGGAAGAAAGAGTGAAGGAGGGAGAGTGAAGTAAAAAATGGGGTGTGTGAGGTTCAGGGAAGAAGAGGGGTAAGGGGACAGAGTAAAATAGAGTGAATGGTGTGAGAGAGTGAACAAGTGAAGGAAGAGGAGAGGTAAGGGAAGAGAGTGAAGGAGGAGGTAATGTAGTATAGGAGGGAGGGAGGGAGGATGAGGAGGGTAAGTAATATAGGGTCGGGGAATGAGGGAGGGAAGGAGAGGCTAGAAACAGGGGAAGGAGAGGGCGAGAGAGGGAGTAATGTAGGGTAGGAGGGTGAGGGAAGGAGAGAGGTATTACACGAGAGAAGATGATGTGCCTCCCCCCCCCCCCCCCTCACCAGGAATGTTTACAAAGTGTCGTAATTCCTGTAAATCAAGACGGAAAGCGACGATTTACACGGTGATCCGGGGAAACTTTTCTCGTGATATTTTACGAACGAGTTATTTCGCACAGAAGGGTCAGACGAACGGAATTACGGACGAACGAACGGACGGACGGAATAACGGGACGGACGGAATAACGGAACGAACACAAGGCCAAGGGTAACAGTGTGTGTGTGTGTGTGTGTGTGTGTGTGTGTGTGTCTGTGTGTGTGTGTGTGTGTGTGTGTGTGTGTGTTTTAGTCTCCTTCATAAGATAATGCGACAGAGACAGACAAAGACAGAAAGAGATTGGCTGACCAAAACGATAGACAGACAAAGACAGAGAGACAGAAAGACTCAGACGTAAATAAAGAGACAAATAGACAGACAGTGATAAAGAAAGAGAGGCAGGCAGACAGACTGACAGACAAAAAGAGACAGACAGACATAGACAAAGAGAGAGACAGATAAAGAGAAACAAAGAGAGATTCAGACAGTAAGACAAAGAGCCAGACACAGAGACAAAGAGAGACAAAGAGAGAAAGGCAGACAGAGAGACACATCGTCTCCCAAAGGGAGGCCAAACGGTTGCCCCTCACCTTCCTGGGAATGAAATGCGATTACACTAATTGGAGACGTCAGAGGGGGGGAGGCGGATCAGAGTAGGAGCTGTAGACTGCAAACACCTCCACGCTGTGTACCAGTGCTCTCTCTCTCTCTCTCTCTCTCTCTCTCTCTCTCGTAAAGGAAACTGCTAACGCTCACCTCCTCAAAACGCTGGTGTCACTCGCCTATTTCGGAGCGAGGTGAGGTGCCAACCACGAGCAGGTCACTGATATTGGTCCATCAGGGGTATACACATCACAGGCATCAAGAGAAGGCCTATCCCCCCTTTACCTTCCTCCCTTCCCCATTTTCTCCTACCCCTACCTCTACTCCTATACCTACCTCTTCCCCCTTACACCTACCTCTTCCCCCTTACACCTACCTCTTCCCATTAACTTATAGATACTGACAAAGGGGCACCAGGTACACACAACCTCTCTCTCTCTCTCTCTCTCTCAATTAAACAAACGTTTGCTGAACCGAATCGCAATTACATCGAGACAATATATATATATAATATATATATATATATATATATATATATATATATATTATATATATATATATATATATATATATGTGTGTGTGTGTGTGTGTGTGTGTGTGTGTGTGTGTGTGTGACTGTTGGCCTGAGGCGCAAACTTTCGAAAATATTAGTTTCCGGAGCCGTCTAATGAACATAGGAAAAAACCTGTTAATTGGACCTTTGTTCTTTGAGGGAAGTTGGAGGGACGGTACTGTGATTGTGTGAGGGGTGGGGGGTAGTGGGGGAGTGTGGGAGGGGGTAGTGGGGGAAGGTGCAGTAGGGGAGAGGCGGGGTGAAGGCAGCGGGGGGGGGAGGAGGTGTAGTAGGGGAGAGGCGGGGTGAAGGCAGTGGGGGGGGGGGAGGAGGTGTAGTAGGGGAGAGGCGGGGTGAAGGCAGCGGGGGGGGGGGAGGAGGTGTAGTGGGGGAGACGCGGGGTGAAGGCAGCGGGGGGGGGGGAGGTGTAGTAGGGGAGAGGCGGGGTGAAGACAACAGGGGGGGGGAGGAGGTGTAGTGGGGTAGGAGTAAGTTTGGTCTTAATAAATAACACAGAACCAAGTTGTGATGGGAAGGAGATGCCCAGCGCTAGTTAATTACAAGGGTGTGTGGAGGTCATGAGGGACCCTGGGTGGAGGCCGAGGAGAAGGAGGAGGAAGGGGAGTAAGAGGAGGAGCGGGTATCTCTCTCTCTCTCTCTCTCTCTCTCTCTCTCTCTCTCTCTCTCTCTCCCCGTGACCCAGTATGTGATGCACCCCAGACACGCCCCCCTCCCAGGCTCGTCGTTCGTGTACAGAAGACCTCAAACAATTCCTCGTTTCGGTAAATAACACAGACAAGAGGGAGTGACGGAGTGAGAGTGAGGGAGAGACGGAGTGACGGAGTGAGAGTGAGGGAGAGACGGAGTGACGGAGTGAGAGTGAGGGAGAGACGGAGTGACGGAGTGAGAGTGAGGGAGATGGATGGACGGAGTGACGGAGTGACGGAGTGAGAGTGAGGGAGTGACGGAGTGAGAGTGAGGGAGAGACGGAGTGACGGAGTGAGAGTGAGGGAGAGACGGGGTGACGGAGTGAGAGTGAGGGAGAGACGGAGTGACGGAGTGAGAGTGAGGGAGAGACGGAGTGACGGAGTGAGAGTGAGGGAGAGACGGAGTGACGGAGTGAGAGTGAGGGAGAGACGGAGTGACGGAGTGAGAGTGAGGGAGAGACGGAGTGACGGAGTGAGAGTGAGGGAGAGACGGAGTGACGGAGTGAGAGTGAGGGAGAGACGGAGTGACGGAGTGAGAGTGAGGGAGTGACGGAGTGAGAGTGAGGGAGAGACGGAGTGACGGAGTGAGAGTGAGGGAGAGACGGAGTGACGGAGTGAGAGTGAGGGAGAGACGGAGTGACGGAGTGAGAGTGAGGGAGAGACGGAGTGACGGAGTGAGAGTGAGGGAGAGACGGAGTGACGGAGTGAGAGTGAGGGAGAGACGGAGTGACGGAGTGAGAGTGAGGGAGAGACGGAGTGACGGAGTGAGAGTGAGGGAGAGACGGAGTGACGGAGTGAGAGTGAGGGAGAGACGGAGTGACGGAGTGAGAGTGAGGGAGATGGATGGACAGGCAGACGGAGTGAGAGTGAGGGAGATGGATGGACAGGCAGACGGAGTGAGAGTGAGGGAGATGGCTGGACAGGCAGACGGAGTGAGAGTGAGGGAGATGGATGGACAGGCAGACGGAGTGAGAGTGAGGGAGATGGATGGACAGGCAGACGGATTGAGAGTGAGGGAGATGGATGGACAGGCAGACGGAGTGAGAGTGAGGGAGATGGATGGACAGGCAGACGGAGTGAGAGTGAGGGAGATGGATGGACAGGCAGACGGAGTGAGAGTGAGGGAGATGGACGGGCAGACGGAGTGAGAGTGAGGGAGATGGATGGACAGACGGAGTGAGAGTGAGGGAGATGGATGGACAGGCAGACGGAGTGAGAGTGAGGGAGATGGATGGACAGACAGACGGAGTGAAATAGATGAACAAAGAGGTTATTTTCGAAGCTAAACATAATAAAGAACTGTCTATGCTCTTCTATGCGACAAGACCGACCAATATGACTCGTATTAATTTCTGCTGAACATAAAACTAGGAGAGATATTTCCAAGAGAACTCGAAAAGGTTTATTGAAATAGATAAATAACTTGACAATTTACTTTAACATATAACTATTGTCTCGCTCATTTGGGATAGGTTAAGTTAGGTTAAGTTAGGTTAGCTTAGGTTAGGTTAGGTTAAGTTTGGTTAGGTTAGGTTAGTTGTCGCAGCATCAGGTAACGTGAGTAAACGCTTTTTCTCATTCATGGTATCAATTTAAAGTGAAGTATTAAGCAACATTCTCCATTTTTTAGTCATAAACATTAATCCTATGAATGTTTTATGATACTTATATTGTAACATTTTATATAGAGAGTTAAGTGAAAATGTATTTTAATTCAGAAATGTTTAATACATTGACTAACTTATATACGCCACCAAAGGCCACTCTTGCCCAGGACCTCTCAAACACTAAGGCCACTACTGCTGCATGGTCGTGTGTGTGTGTGTGGGGGGGGGGGGTAGGTATCTGTGTGTGTGGGGGGGGTGTAGGTATCTGTGGGTGTGGGGGGGGGTGTATGTATCTGTGGGTGTGGTGGGGGGGGTGTAGGTACAAGTATATGTGTCTGTGTGTGTTTCTGTGTGTGGGGGGGAAGGAAGGGTGTAGGTATCTGTGTGGGGGTGGGGGGTAGGTATCTGTGGGTGTGGGAGTGGGGAAGGTTGTAGATGGAAGTGAGTCGAGAGTTTTATTGCGGAAGACAGAGCGGCGCTTTACGCATGACGGATGACTGGAGTGCGCGCCATATTTTCCCCCTTTCTCCTAAACCAGCGTCTGAGTGCCTCCATGTGTGTGTGTGTTTGAGGTGAGAGATATATAATAAAACAGACATACACACACAGAGAAAATAGAAACTAAATAACATGATAAAACAATAAGAACTAGACAGACAGATAGACAGATACAGAGACAGAAAAACAGGGTAAAACACAGACAGAGTGAGAGAGGATGAGAAAAAGATTAGACAGAAAGGGGAGAGTAAAGTCATTTGTCAAGTGAACAACAATGGCTGACGTCCATGGTGGGGGGACAGAGGGTTGTAGACAGACAGACAGAGAGAGCCAGTTCCCCGTCAATTCGGAAATAGTAGAGATATCTCTCTCTCTCTCTCTCTCTCTCTCTCTCTCTCTCTCTCTCTCTCTCTCATTTTCCACATTTAGTTTCATCCATCTATTTCATATGACTGTGTGTGTGTGTGTGTGTGTGTGTGTGTTTACTTCTTTTATCACAGGCGAGAGATCAAGCAGGAGTGTTTGTTTGTCTTTTAACTAATTTAGATTAACCCCGAAGAACGATGACTTAATCGCTGAGTACGATGACTTAACCCTTGGAGTACAATGATTTAACCCATTAGTAACGACAAGTGATCGCGGGCCCTTCGTGCCCTTATGAAAGTTTTAACGCTCGTGACAGCGTACAGCGAATAACGGTGCGTCAAGACCGTAGACTTCCATCGTTTTCCATCGTAAATAAAATTCTTAACTAATGCCTTCCAAAAGAAACCATCGATATATATATATATATATATATATATATATATATATATATATATATATATATATATATATATATATATATATATATATATATATATATATATGGTATCCGTAGAGTCCTGGTGTAGTTTAAAATATTAATAACTTAAGTTCTATAAGAGAAAAAACAATATTAAAATGCATTGGAGATGGAATTTATTTTTAAAAAAATCTGACCAATTAAATTTATTTATTCCATTTTTTCTTTCTGTTTCCCGGTTAATCTGCCCAACACTAAACTGAATGACTTGAATAGAAGAGAAGGTGAAATGTGTCCTCTGGTTAGCTGAGTTAAAGTCTGTAACAGCGGTTAGAAGAAAATTTACGACTCATTAGAAGAAGCTCCACACAGAAATTCAATTACAAGATGGATGAGGAAGTTTAAAGAGACTGCTTCTGTTAATGGCAAGCAGCGAACTGGAAGACCGGGAGTAAACGAAGAGACTGTGGCTTCTATAGAGCAATTTTTTTCTAAATAGTCCACGAAAATCACTAAGACGGGCTTCTGTTGAACTAGGTGTTCTTAAAATAACAGTGAACAAAATTCTCAAAGTGAAATTGCATAAGCGACCTTTAACTCAGCTAACCAGAGGACACAATTCACCTTCTCTTCTATTAAAGTCATTCAGTTTAGTGTTGGGCAGATTATCTGGAAAAACAAAGAAAAAAATAAAAAGAATAAATACATTTCTTTGCTCATAAATATACTAGAATAAAAAAACCTCTCCAATGCATTTTATAGATTGTTTTTATCTCCTATAGAACCAAAGTTACTAATATTTTAAACTGCACCAGAACTTTACGGACCCCCCCCCCCCCACCTCCCCTTACGGACTGCTGATTAATTATATGCAATATGATATAAGCTTCTTTACCTCGACTTACCATGATAGACAATACGTGATGGGGAAATTGTCAGTGGCATTATGTTCTTTGTTAAGTTGTAAAAAGCAAAACATTGAGAGATATTAAGAGAAAATAACAAATAATATGGATCATACTGGACAAAATAACAGTCAAATGATATACACATGCAGCTTATTATTCCTACAGTAAAATCATAGAACAGATTATGAAGCTTATACAGTGATGATTCAAAACATACAATACGCCCCAGTGATCAGCTACCAGGTAAATTAACACAATAATACACCATATACCTTCCTTCACACCTTCCTGCCATCTTCATCAGGATCACCAACTATATCAATAACTGCAACACAACCACAACATTAGGCAACACCACCGCTCCCAACATCACCACCACACCACCACTATGATCAACTTAACACATTATCACCACCACAACACGCCACTATACCATCACATATCAACACCACACATCACCACTACCATCACACCATCACCACAACACAGTGCCAGGATCTAGCACGAGCCGCTGGTGTACCTGGGAGGTCATTACTGTATTGTGTGACTCCTGCTGTGATGGTGGGGCCGAGAGAGAGAGAGAGAGAGAGAGAGAGAGAGAGAGAGAGAGAGAGAGAGAGAGAGAGAGAGAGAGAGAGAGAGAGAGAGAGAGAGAGAGAGAGCAAAACAACTTAAAAAAATATATATATAACAACACTTAGTAACGCTTGATGGTGTGAAAGCTCCTAAGGCTGAAGACAATGAGACACGCGCATCGCGTTGGGGGCAAAGAAACATGTCGAGCTCGTCCTTGAAGGCGGTGAGACAGTAACACAGAGCTCCACCTTGTGTGTGTTTCTCGTGACAGTTCATGAGACTCACCCAACAAATTCTCCAACTCTCGCGGGACATTTCTCTTCACTAAGGAAGGATCAGAGCCCCCACTAGGGACGGTCAACTCTCACAGTTTACAAGTTTACGACGACGATTCTTATTGTTATTTTTTTTTCCGTGTCGTCGTCGTCGGTACAATGGCTCAGTGAGATGGGTCTTATATATCCAATTACGGAAAAACAAGAACTTATCATCCTTATAAGCGTCAGTACGAGCAAACAACACAACGCCTGGCCATAGGTGAAGGACTAGGGTGAAGTAAAGTGGCTGGCCGTTTGGAGACACTGGTTACCGGGGGGGGGTAGGGACACATTTCCACAACCCTACCTAAAGTGGATCAAGAAAAGGTAAAATATATAGTGAATAGACAAAGTAACAAGAGAAAAGAAATGGATGGACAGAGGGACAAAACAAAGAGGTGGACAGAGGAACAAGACAAAACAAAGAGGAGGACAGAGGAACAAGACGAAACAAAGGGGAGGACAGAGGAACAAGACGAAACAAAGGGGATGATTAAATGAATGAAATAAAACAAAAGAGGTGATAGAATTGAAGGAAGGGATAAAGAAGAACCAAGAGGGAGAGGTGAAAGAAGTAGGTCAGAGAGGGATGCTTGGAAAGATCAAAGGATATCGGGGCATGGGGATAAGAGGCAGAGGAACAGCCAAGATATGAGAGAGAGCGAGAGAGAGAGAGATAAAACACACACACACACACACACACACACACACACACACACACACACACACACTAAAACACTCATAAAAGTCTCTCCATATTACACCCTCCTTTACACAGCCGAGAGGAGAGGAGAGAACACTGTACCTCAGCCCACCATCACCCTCTTTACCTGCTCTCAGAAAATAAATCTTTAACGTGTGATGAACGCCGCCCCACACCTCCACCTGGCGGCCCTGAGTGGATGACACACACACACACACACACACACACACCCTCTCTCTCTCGCTTGATACCTCGAACCTGAAGGAATCAATAACATTTTGTGCAAGTAAGTTTTATATTAAAATTCCAGTCGTTGCCATATTCATATTGGGAGATGGCAATTTATATGCATAGATATACTACTACTACTACTACTACTGCTACTACTGCTACTACTACTACCACGTTTTATGGCCCCCAACCTCCCCATTACCTTCTCCACACACTATATTATCTAACTATGCTAATACAAGTACAAAAGTAACTACCCTAGCTAAGTTAGTTCAGTCGCCACTACCACCACCACCACTACTACCACCACTACCACCACTAACACCACCACCACTACTACCACCACTACCACCACCACCACCATTAGTTTTTAGAATGATAATAATAACAGTAATGAAAAAAAATAAGAAAGACACAATAACAACGGGAATAATATTAATGCGCCAATTATTTTCAAGAACCCAGTACAAGACCTACGTATACCTAGTACATATACCTACATATACCTAGTACATATACCAACATATACCGATGAACATGACATACAAACAAGTACCTGTACATACAAACATATAAATGAGCTACAGAAACGGGACACAGACGGTGATGAAAGGTGGAAGAGGAAGGGACAGGAGATAGACAGAAGACACTTAGTTTGTGACTCTCTCTCTCTCTCTCTCTCTCTCTCTCTCTCTCTCTCTTCCCCCCACACTTCAAATATTTATTCCAGGCGACATCTGGCGGCGGAGGTTTTGGTGAGGTGAGGAGGTAAACACGAGGCCAGGCACGGTAAAATGAAGCCGCCCGTAATTAAGGAAAGGAATTTTATATATTCTGCCTTGTGATATACGACGTACCTCAGGGTCCCAAGTGTACAGCCTGTGACTCACCCGGGCAGAGGAGGAGGAGCAGAGAGAGAGAGAGAGAGAGAGAGAGAGAGAGAGAGAGAGAGAGAGAGAGAGAGAGAGAGAGAGAGAGAGAGAGAGAGAGAGTGCAAAAAGAAACACAGAAAAGTTACACAAAGAAAAAGAGAGAAATTGAGCAGAGAAAAAGAGAGTGATTGCGTGAGTGTGTGTGTGTGTGTGTGTGTGTGTGTGTGTGTGTGTGTGTGTGTAATAGGGAAAGGAAGAGGGGGAGAAAGAGATAATGGCGGTAATTAAGATAAATATGAAAGCGAACGATGTAAGGACGTGGAGGAAGTTGAAGATGTGGGTAAGAGTGAAACAGAGATAATAAGAGAAGAAGGGAAACAGAGGGGGAGAGGAGAAGAAGGGAAACAGGAAAATTAAGAGAAGAAACGGAGGGAAGAGAGGAAAAAATAGACGAGAAGGAAGAAGAGAAACGAATGATGGTTAGAAGAAGAAACGGAAGAGAAACAGGAGAATGAAAAAAGAGTATCAAGAGAAGGAAAACACCTGAAAAGGAAAAACAAGAGAGAAAAAGAAGACCGGAAAAGAAATTTAAGAAAAAAGATAATTACAGGAGAATGAAGAAGAAAACCACAGGATAATATTGAAAAAATAAACAAAGAGAAAGTAAGGAAGAGTGAAGACGTAGGAACAGAACCAGAACGTCTCGCAGGCAGGCAGGCAGACAGACAGGCAGGCAGACAGGCAGGCAGGCAGGCAGGCAGGCAGGCATGGTGGTGTTTACATGAGTCGCCGCTGTCATGGCCTTAGTTGGTGAGGACTCCCCCACCCACCCAAAAAAAAAATCACAAAAAGAGACCAAAAATTACCAATAAATTCCCACTGGCTCAATTATAACTCACACTAGTAATACAACAACGGTAACAATAACAACAGTAACAATAACAACAGTAACAATAACAACAGCAGCAGTAACAATAACATAATCCTTCACGCACTAAACACACTTCACTTAGGTCAGGAAAGGCTGTAACGCTCGGTTGACTTAATCCCACTAAAAAATGCTAAAAAAATGGTTCACTTTTAAATAAATATATTTTTTCTAATTTTCGGTTTTAGGGAATACCGGGAACTTACTATGAGGCGTCCAGGAAAATGTTATCAATTCCAGGAAAATTTTGTTACTGAAATTTTTAGCACTGAAACTTCCATGAAAAATTGGGCACTGTCAAAGTTCCAAGAAATTAAAAACAAAAATTAAACATCCATTTAATTGTTTACACGATGAAACTTTCAGAAATATTTGGACACCATGAAAGGTTCAGGTAATACGGACACTCCATAGAACAACTTTATGAGCGGGTTTTGTAATTACCTGTGTGGCGAAAATTAATATTCATCTCTGTTGAAAGGTAAACCAGGTGGAAGTGTTTCATTAGTGAACGACAACTCTTATATGTAAGTGTACACACACAAACACACACACACACACACACACACACATAGATGTCCACTTCTTTTTAAGGCGCAAAAATTAAATTCCCTACCCATTGTGCATCCCAAAGTTGAAACTCTCTCTCTCTCTCTCTCTCTCTCTCTCTCTCTCTCTCTCTCTCTCTCATGCAAACACATGAAAATTCGTCTCACTCTTCTCCCTCAAAACTGACTCTCTCTCTCTCTCTCTCTCTTTCTCTCTCTCTCTCTCTCTTTACTGGGTTCTTTTTTCCTTCACATTCTCTCTACTGAGTTCTCCTCCTCTACCCGTCTCGTTCTCTCTCCTCCACGGCGTCTTAATAGCCCTCTACATTCCGGTCCAGATGTTTGATTTCGTCTTCTAACTGAAAATTTATGTTTCTCTTCTCTCTCTCTCTCGAGTTTATTCTATCTCTACGTAGTTTTTTCTCAATTCGTTAAAGGTCTTTTTTCCCTCACAGTCTCTCAGTAAGGGTTCTCGTTTCCCTTACTGTCTCTTTCTCTCTAATTAGTTCTCTTTTCCCTCACATTCTCTCCACCGAGTTCTCTTTTCCCTCACATTCTCTCCACTGAGTTCTCTTTTCCTTCACATTCTCTCCACCGAGTTCTCTTTTCCTTCACATTCTCTCCACCGAGTTCTCTTTTCCCTCACATTCTCTCCACCGAGTTCTCTTTTCCCTCACATTCTCTCCACCGAGTTCTCTTTTCCCTCACATTCTCTCCACCGAGTTCTCTTTTCCCTCACATTCTCTCCACCGAGTTCTCTTTTCCTTCACATTCTCTCCACCGAGTTCTCTTTTCCCTCACATTCTCTCCACCGAGTTCTCTTTTCCCTCACATTCTCTCCACCGAGTTCTCTTTTCCCTCACATTCTCTCCACTGAGTTCTCTTTTCCCTCACATTCTCTCCACCGAGTTCTCTTTTCCTTCACATTCTCTCCACCGAGTTCTCTTTTCCTTCACATTCTCTCCACCGAGTTCTCTTTTCCTTCACAGTCTCTCCACCGAGTTCTCTTTTCCTTCACATTCTCTCCACCGAGTTCTCTTTTCCTTCACATTCTCTCCACCGAGTTCTCTTTTCCTTCACATTCTCTCTACCTCCACATAGGCGTCAGGTGGACATTATCTTCACCAGACAAAAACTGGTGAACTAAAGGGGGTCATAATGCACCTGGAGGGAAGGTTCAGATTACCACCAGGATGGACGGTGTTTCCCCTGACGCTACTTCCTCGTGGGGTTGGTTGCCACTTGGCTGCCCACTACCCCTTCCTGGTGGTGTGCTTGGTGTGTATGTTAGTGTATTTAGCTGTCTGTCTGCCTGTCTGTTAGCGGATTTAGCTGTCTATCTGTCTGTCTCTTAGTGTAGTTAGCTGTATGTCTGTCTGTCTGTTAGTGGATTTAGCTGTCTGTCTGCCTGCCTGCCTCTTATTATGCCTATCTGTCTGGCTGTTTGTGTGTCTGTCTATGTATTTACACACAAATAGACACAAGAACAGCTTAGATGAGAGAGAGAGAGAGAGAGAGAGAGAGAGAGAGAGAGAGAGAGAGAGAGAGAGAGAGAGAGAGACTTATACTGTTTCTCTCAAAAGACTCTGAATATATTTCCATCTTCTCACTCCCTCGACCTCAGTCTTCCACCTCATGATGAGAAGGAAGGAAGGAGGTCAGGGCTGTGCTGTGTTTACCAGAGGGAGACCATCAACCCCAGGGTATCTGTTGACTGACCTCGCTTTATTATCCTCTCTAGTGTGTGTGCGTATACTTTCGATCGATGGAGTCACATGTATGTCTCGTTAGGTGGCATGCAAACAATTTTAACACGATACTTATATGAATCATTACTATTCACTTTTATCTAATTTCTGGAAACGAATATATCTTAACCCTTATTTCTTAGAAGTAGAAAAAATGTATATAAATAATACGACTGCACCATAATTTTCCTGGGTCTCACTGGTTAGCGAATCAGCCAATCAGACGGCACTATTCTGCTTGTCATACCTGTTCCCTCTGCATATTATAAGAGCGTCCCTTGCCAGTGAGGTGCGGCACACGACGCTGAATAACCCATGATAGCGTGAGAGCAACACCACCAGGATTGCTAATTACACAGCCTTCGTGTTGGTACTTGCCACGGCTGACGAAATATACAAGTGTACGTTAGTTTATGTAAAACAGGTGTGTTGTAAGCAGAGACTCTTAACACACACACACACCAGATAATACAGACTGGTAACTCAGCCCCATTCGCAATTATATGCAAAAAAAAAATTCCATAATTTGTGCCGATCAATAACCTAAGGGGGCCAATGGTGCTGATTTACAAGCCATCGATAAATAATTTACATCCTAATGATAAAAAAACAGACAATTTACATTAGTCCAGGAGGGGATTCATTGTTTTACTGTAAATTGTTTTTCCTCTTGGATATTGAACACAAGAGTGATTAAGACTTCGCCAAAGAGTGTATTGAAGACGGCCATAAACACCATCCCTCAATCTCGAGACAATACATCCATCAGTGAGATCAGTACAGTCATACACCAAGCTGACTAAAAGCTGGCCCAAGTAAGATATGGGAACAACTACAACAAGTGCACCGAACCACCGACAACTACAACAGTTACAAAGACATTAATACAACAACAACAACAATTAAGGCAGTGACAGCGACAACAACAACTACAGCAACGACGACAATAATACAACAGCAGCAACGACAACAATACAACAGCAGCAACAACTACAGCAGCTACAGTGGGAGTGGACTGTATGGCGCGGCTGAGTCATGAGTGAGGATCGATCACCCCCTTCCTAACGTGTTGACACTCCCTCGTTAGCCCCCCTCCCCCCACCTTACCTCACCTCGCTAAATATTACCTCCTCGCTGATGGTAGTTCGTTCATTGGCCTCTTTTAGACCCCTTTCGTTAGCCCCCTTCGTTAAGATGAAGAAAAACAGAAAGTAAACACGAAGGAGAGAAAAAAGAAGAATTGTAGAAAGCGATGAACAGAATATAAAAAGAAGAAAAAAAAAGACGAAAAGAAGAAGAGGAAAAACACCAGAGGAAATTCTAGAAGCAAATAAAGAAGACAAAAAAAGCTAAAATATAGAAGTACAAAACAAAATAAAGGAATAAGGCTAATACAACAACTACAACAACGACTAATATACTACTACTACTACTACTATTTCAACAACAACTACAACATGGACTACATTACCTAACGAGTACACTATCACCTCCTCCACTGTGACACTACTTGCCTATCAATCTCCCCTTCACCTACCTATCTCCCCTTTCCCTCCCCTCGGTCACTCTCCCCTTTTTGTCAGTCACTCTCCCCTTTCCCTCCCCCCCACCATGTCAGCCTCTCCCCCCTCTAGGTAACTCTCCCCTTTCTGTCGTCCACTTTCCCATTTCCCTCGGCCACTCTCTCCCCTTTCCCTTCCCCTCGGTCGCTCTCCCCTTTCTCTCGGCCACTTTCTCCTCTTTCTTCCACCTCAGCATTACCTTCGGCCACTCTACCCTCTCCCTTCCCCTCTCCCTCAACCACTCTCTCCTTCTAACTCTCCCTTCCCCTCAGGCACTCTTCCCTCTTCTTCCTTTGCCACTACCCCCTCACCTTTATCATCAGCTACATCTCTCTCTCTCTCTCTCTCTCTCTCTCTCGGTTGTTCACCTTCACTCCCATTCCCCTTCTACAGGTACGTGGAGGTGGGGGGTCGAACCAGCGATCGTCAGGGATACTTGCAATACCGTAACCACGAGCAACACAACCACAGCGCCACCACCCGCTGCTTCCCGCACTCTGTGTGTGTGTGTGTGTACAGTACGTGCTTCATCATACTGTCTTGCAACAGGTCTTCCAAGTACAGTAAGTCAGGCTCACTTATTATTATTCGCCTCGCCTAGAATTAGTCGACCGTGATGGCCACCACTGGTAACTTAACACCATTCATTAACATCACGCAAACATATGACTGCATCAAACATACGACTGCACCAAACATATAACTGCACCAAACATATGACTGCACCAAACATATGACTGCACCAAACATATGACTGCACCAAACATATGTACCTTGGTAATACAGTCCTCAAACGCGAACAAAATACTAAATTCCTCGGAGTTATTGTTGATGAGAAACTTAACTGGAGAAACCACATGCAAGCCATTCACAGTAATGTCAATAAACAGTGCGGTATCATGTATCACACTCGACAGTCACTCACTCTCACAGCAATGAAAGAAATCTATCATGATCTTGTTTACCAACACCTGATACACTGTCACACACTATGGGAGGCCTCTGTATATGGGGGGCCAAACATATGACTCCGCCATACACAGGACTTTGCCAAACATAAGACTTCGCTAAACATGACTCCACTAAACATATGACTCCGCTAAATAAATGACTCCGCCACACATATAACTTTGCCAAACATAAGACTCTGCCAAACATAAGATTCTGCCAAACTTAAGACTCTGCCAAACATAAGACTCTGCCAAACATAAGTCTCCACCAAACATCAGACTGCCAAACACAAGACTGCACCAAACATAAGACTCCACCAAACAGATGCCTCCACCAAGCATCATGGGTTCCGGAGTGTAGTGCGGGACGATAAGTTTTACTTGGCTATGACGGCCTGGCCCGGGATGAGCCACAGTGCTGCCTGGTGCATGACTAAACAGCAACCAGTGTATACCTCGCGCTAGTGTCCCTGTGAAAGTTACTCGAATAACTAAATTGTGTTCTCTTCATCAAAAAGGATTAAGACCCCCCCCCCCCCCCCCCTCCGTCACCCAAGTACCAGTCAGGTTATTTATTTTTTTCCCATTAACAAACATCAAAGATTCGGGAATACAAAGCCACACATCTTTCTTTCCTACTTTGAATGGGGAGAACTAAGAAGCGAGACGTCACAGGCCAATGTAGAGGAACAACAGAGAAGATTTAACCCCCACCCCCCCCCCCCCCGAGTAACGCTGCCATAACCCCCTACCCCCCTTCAGTAGAGTTTGCCCAGTGAGTAAATGACATCTTGAACCATTGAGTATAATGCATTAACCCCTTGAGTGTATTGATTGAACTACGAGTATAATGACTTAACCCGAGTAAAATGGCTCAACTCCTTGATAACGATGACTTAATCCCTTGACAACGATGACTTAACCTATTGACAACGATGATTTAACCCCTTGATAATTATGACTTAACCCCTTGAAAACGATGACTTAACCCCTTGACAACGATGACTTAACCCCTTGATAACGATGACTAAACCCCTTAACAACGATAACCAATTGTCGTAATAGGGAGGTTTATTCCGGCAATAAAGATGATTGACAATAAAAATAATTACATACAAAGGAGTGAAAAACAGGGGAGACTTGTAATAAAAGAGAAGAGAAACGCCAATTAGCAATAATGAGGAACAATGAGAGAGACGCTACTGAGCAATGAAGTTCTACAAAAGAGACGCCACTGGGCATTAAAGACTGAGAGAGAGAGAGAGAGAGGAAGGGAGGGAGCAGGTATTGTGCGCTCATCAAACATCAACAACAAGAACCATGTGCAGCATACACAGAGCCTTCGAACTACGGCCGACTGTCCGCCCTCTGACTACGAGGTTTTAAACTAAAAGGGTTTTAATATTGTCTAAGGTTAGCCACAGATGGCGTACCTTGTGTTCGTAACTCCTATGAAAATAAATGACTTCATACGCAACACAACGCCTGGTATGACTACCATGTGAAATTATGGAAATAATCTTTTGATATAAATAAATTATAAGCAGTGAGCAACATACAGTATAGTTAAAAGAACTCGCCATCCATATTCCTGCTGTGTGACTAGAAAACGAATAGAGCGACACAAAACGCCCTTAAAAATCTCCAGCACTGAGGCAAACATCACCATTATATGGGGTTTAATAACGAAAATAAAACACAAAGCACGATACGCCAATGGAATATAAGTATAACTTTAAAAAATCGTAAAAATAGTCTTAGTAAAGTACCGGAGACTGAAGACAATGACCGTCTCGTTAACAATTACCTTCACTTGCTTTATACCTTTTGTTGGCCACACTATTAACCAAGACGAGTCAGACCAGATTATGGCTCCTGCTCCTTCTCTTCACCTCACGCCTCCCTCATAACCATTTCCACCATCTTACAAAGTTTATAAAAAAATTATTTCTAATACAATGATAATAAAGGCAAGGGTGTCTTTACTTACCACTGAGAGTAGACTGTAGGCAACGTAGATCAGGGCAGCAACAACGACAGAGTAGATCAAGACTCAGCAACAGCCGGGGTATATACCCAGGCTGCCTTAACTTCATCCTCTTAGTCACTGATCGGCCTCTTGGGCGGTCAGTCACTTCCTTCTTACACACTATTGGCATGTACTGGCTCTAGAATGTATGTGTACCTGCGCCAGTGGTGGTCACGTCTAGTCTTGCATGAACTTACACTCGGTGCCGTCACAATACTCTGGCAGATTGTTCCAACAGTTCACAACACTCACGCCAAAATAGTTTGCCTGCTAGATTTTTGTGAATGCTTAACACTAGTCAACAACAGCTGCAACACACTGAATAGATCATAAATAAACTCAGCAGCAGACACAGAGAGGAGAGTTAAGGGACTCATAATCAACGACCATAATCTGGAGATGTAGTTTGTTAGCTGAACCACAGATGGCGGTATAATGATACAAGGTTCAGAGCCGTAGATAGAGTTCGGTCAACTCGGTGACATGCGGGCGCCATGTTGTTACTTAGCTGATGAAGTTTGTGCTATTTCTATAGAGGAGGAGGAGGATGATGTCTATTCAGTAAAATTGTCATACATGTTTACAACTGGATAAGCATGTTTACAAACTATGTGGGAGATAGCCCCAGAACACTCCCCACTCGCTGAGTAACAACATGGCGCTTGGTTGGTCGAACTCTCTCTATCTACAGCTCTTGACAAGGGAACCGGAATTTTGTGGCCGACTGTACAAGACAACACTGCCTTAAACACACACAAACACACACACACACTATAAAGAGAATGACGTAACCCTCATCAAAACATAATCTTCTCCCACACACAGAATTATCTATGGGGCCTGGCTGCCTCTCCCCGTGCTGCTGGTCTGTGGCGGAAACAGCTCCACAGATGAAAAAAGTTCTCTTGTTTCTGTCAGGGGTTAAGGGACGCTGAATAATACATCCTGTTATGAGGTCTTGGTCCTGAAGTTGGAATTTTTACTGCGCGTGTGGAAGTGTTTAGACAGTTTGAAGGGACCCCGGTTAAGGAAAGTTCCTTTATTACCTGTCAGAGCAAGCAGCGTAATGTTGCTTTTTACCATCTACTGCAGCCTGTGTGGAATCACTGTAACTGACTGCCCCCAAAATCACCCTGTATAAAAAACACGGTATACCATCTAACGCAACCCTGTATGAAATAACTGTAGCCACCTTACCTCACGCCACCCTGCCATATACACTATCACCACAGCCCTGTATAGAGGATGTTCAGCACACGCTAACACTGGTCTATACAGAGACAATTTCATGCTAAATCAAGCCTGACTTGCAATCAGTACACACAAAAAAAATAACTTTTTTGCCCCAGATGGAGAGAGAGGGAGAGAGTGACACAGAGGCCATCAGCGCTGGCTCACACGACGGGGGGAGGTGGGGGAAATATATATATATATATATATATATATATATATATATATATATATATATATATATATATATATATATATATATATATATATATATATATATATATATATATATATATACTGTACAATATATATATATATATATTTCCATCGTAAAAAAATAAAAAAAATAAAGGGGAGAGAGCAGGAAGTCGGAGCAAAATCAGACACAGAGGAGAAGCTGGTATTTACAGGGAGTATTCTCATAATGGCTTCCTTCTATCACACTTTACTCAGTTGTTGTTGAGATTGGAACCAGTGTATGAGGAGGGGTCATCTGTGGCCTCTCTAGTTCTGAAAACAAAAGTTGGACGCAGATTCTAAAAGACTCCATATCTAATGATCTCCCTGCGTAGAGACGTGATGGAGTACCACGACCCTGCCACCGAGACTAGACTGCACCTTAGCCAACCAGGGGAAGAAAATCAAGGAAGGAATCTTTGAACAGCCGAAGCCAGTATGATAATTTAACCCTGCAGCAGTATCAAGGGACTGGTACACCGCCACCAGCGTCTCCACCCGTATATGTGGCGCCAGGAGGACGCTGCACACGCAAGGAAAAACACTGCATCTTATTTAAATACATTATCACAGATACATGGGGGAGTTAGTTAAGTGAACGTCTGTATTCCTCCTCCTCTTGGTGATCACATTGGCTTAAGTGAGATATAACACATTGACCTTTCACCTCAGCGGTTGTTAATCAAGATAGCACGGGAAATACTGTCAAAATTTCCCTCGAGGGGTTAAGTTATCGTACTCAAAGCATCAAGTTATTCCACTCAAGGGATTAAGTCATCGTACTCAGAGAGATTAAGTCATAATACTGAAAGGATTAATTCTTCGTAATCAAGATGATAAGTCAATAGCTCAAGAAATTGTACTCAACAGGTTAGAAAACCATACTCACCGTACTCAAGTAGTTTAAAAATCGTACTCAAACTACTAAACCTGCTTCCCTCACTTAATTCAGCCACGTTCAAGACTACAGAAGAAAAAATAATACAATATCCCTTTAATACCACTTTCCGTAATGGATATTTTAGTGGTTCGGGTCTCGGGGGGGGGGGGGGGGAATCACGTCATTAGAAGACAAAAAGAACAGAAGGTATTATTATTATTACATCTGTTCTCGAGGCAGCAGATGAGGTGGTGGGAGGACGGGGGAGGAGGAGGATAAGAAAGGTGAGGTAGGAGAGGTGAGGTAGCAGCATATAGTCGACGCACCTGGTGAGGGGAGGGGAGGGAAAGGTGAGGTAGGAGAGGTGAGGTTTGTATCATGTTGTCTATAGTAGTTTTTGAGTTACACCAGTGCTGAATGTAATAGCTTCCTCGACCCTATTACAAATTAACACCAGAGATGGATAAAAGGCACTGTTTAAAGTCACATATCTTCCTTAATCCATTTGAGGACGATGGTTTGTACTGTATATCCACTTACGTATGATGGTTTAACCCGCTGAGGGCAGAGTTTTAACCCCTTAAGGACGATGGTTTAATTCTTCAGGGCTGAAAAAACTGGTCAACCATAAATGGGTTAGGTTAGGTTAGGTTAGAATATGATCCCTTTAAGGTTAACTAATTCATAACATATTATACCAAATTAACATCACATTTAAGGTTTGAACGTCCATAAATTACATCACTAGCGACCAAATACACAAATTAGCGATAGTTGTTTTGAAGTTCCTGATAAACAGATTAAAAGCTTATCACCTGTAACCAGTGAGTGTAAAAATAACACGTAAAACAGATGTTACTGATTATGACTTACTACGGACAGCTCCCAATTTAGTGCTTTTATGATGATGATTCAGTACGTGGATGGCATCATGTCCTCTAGGGGGAGTAGGAAGGGGGGGGAGGAGGAGGGAGAGAAGAAGGAGGGGGAGGGGGAGGGGGAAAAGGAAGTGGAAAGGGGGAAATGGAGAAGAAGGGGGTAGGGGGATAGGAAAGGGGGAATGGGGAAAATGAAGGGGAAAGGGGAGGGGGAGAACAAGGGGGTAGGGGAGAAGGAGTTGGGGGAAAAGGGGTAAGGGGAGAAAAAGGGGGTAGGGGGAAAAGGAAAGGGGAAGGGGAGGGGAGAAGAAGGAGGTAGGGGAAAAGGAAGGGGAATGGGGGAGGGGGAAGAGGAAGGGGTTAGGAGAAAAAGGAAGGGGGAAGGGGGAAAGAGGGAGGGGAAGGGGGTCAATCTGGTTAAAGCTGTAATTATCTATACCCGCTGTTGTAACCTGCAGACTAAAACCCGGTTAAATAGTTTGGTGTTTTGTAAATGAATTTCCCGGACGGCACGTATACACGGCTTCACAGAGGTCCTCCTGTGTTTTATAAAGCCGTGATGTGTACAGTAATGTGTGGTCAATACTACTTCTAACACCAATAATTAACTCAATTTGATCAGGATAACAATGACCTCGTTCAGTCATGCATTAAACTAATAAATTCACTCATATAATACACTGCCCCATACACTAGACCATTCTTTCATACATTATGCTGACCTAGTTTATAATAAAATACTAGACAGACAGACAGACAGACAGACTGACATCATCACCAAACCTAGACCAGCAAAATGATGTAAAAAAAAATATAAACTGAACCACGAAGCGAATATTTCCCCCACTGCCAAACCAAAACACTCTTCACCTCTTCATAACCCCGTCCCTGCCCTCGTTCTGTAAACACAAGGTCACTGACTGATCCATAGCTGTTCAGGCGTCGTTAAGGCGTCAAAATACCTCCCCCTCACTTGATTTCAACACACCTGCACTTAAATACCGGAAGACATAGGGGAAATAGCTGCCGTGTGACCACTTGTTGACAGAACGTATAGCTGGTATGTAGGGACTCAACGTACAGCTATTTCTGATGCTCTACAAATAACACTTGAAGACTCAGGAGCGCATATATATATTTTTAAGTCTCTCCTCTTCACTATAGTCCATTTTGAGATGTATTAACACCTAAATTCAAGGTATTAGTAATGCTCCTTCCTCCCTATACCATCCATGTGACAATTATTATATTTCAACTAAACAAAACTGAGTGAGGGTGGTGGTGATGGTGGTGGTGGTGGAGGTGATGGTGGAGGTGGTGGTGGTGATGGTGGTGGTGGTGGAGGTGGTGGTGGTGAAGAGTTTAAGACGGTGATTTTTTTTTCCTTCACATTGTTTAAGTAAATCTAATGGAATATTCATAATGTTATCCTCTCCATGCTGGGCGAGTTATATTTTGCCTCATATACACAACAAAAGGAAAACGTCCCGCGCAAAAAAATACCAAGTCGGACTCGGCTACGTGTTGGAGTGAGAGAGAGACCTGCTTGTTGTTACTGAGGATCTGGATACATGTGAATATTACCACATATGTATTACTAGATGCACTCCCCCTTCCCTCTTCACCCCTTCCCCCCTTCCCTCTTCACCCCTTCCCTCTTCACCCCTTCCCCCCTTCCCTTTTCACCCCTTCCCTCTTCACCCCTTTCCTCCTTCACCCACTCTCTCTCTCTGTCACTCCACCCCACCCCTTCACCCCCACACCCCCCCCCTCCCCTACCTCCTCGTTATAAGACAAAAAATGGCTTAGAATTCGGGACAAGAAGCAACCCGCCAGATCTTCCACTACCCCCTCTACAGCACGGCCATTGACCGCCCCACCCAGGTCAACTGACTTATGCTGGTGATGATCTTGTAACTGAGAGACAGAGAAGAAAGACAGATAAACAGAGAGAAACACAGATAGACTGACAGAGAGACAGGCAAAGAATAGAGACATAACGACACAGAAATAGACAGACAGACAGGCAGACAACTTTATGAAGCCTTATATTCTAAAGAGTCAAACTGGATACATCATCATATAACCTATACTGTCAGAACCAATGGCCCGTTCAGGTCAAAAAACATATACAATATTTTATTTTTTTACAGAAAATTGAAAGTTATGATCAAGATTCCTACTACACGAGTATTGGCAGCCGATATTCCGCTAAACGAGGTCCTGAGGTAATGACCCATACGGCGAACTGGACAGAGAGAAGGAACCCATATGACGGAAGAGACCAAGTCGATGTTTCCTGAAGGTGGGCTCTTTGTTCGTGAGGTCTCTCTCTCTCTCCCTCTCTCTCTCACTCATTTTCATTCTCTCTCGTTTTCTCATTCTCTCTCGTGTTCTCATTCTCTTTCTATCTCTCTCTTTTTCTTTCTCTCTCTCTCAATCTCTCTTCCTCTCCCTCTTTTTTCTCTCTGTGAGCCTACTGCCTCTCTCTCACCATTTCACGACTCGTCATCCATGAAATCCCCCAGCCTCCCTCCATCCTTCCTCCACCTTCCTACTCTCCATTTTCCTTCCTCGTCTTTTATTTTATTTTTTTATCTTTGTCTTCTTCCTGTTCGACTTTCAATTCGTCTGTTTTCCTTTTCTTATTTTTACCACTTTATCACTCTTCTTCTTCTTCTTCATTTGCTGTAATTCACTTCATCTCCCCTTACCTCACCCACCAACTACTCCTCCTAGCCACTGTTGCCAGAGGGCCAGGGTTGCGGGGCTCCATCAGTCATTCATCACCCCTGGACGCCTCATCCTCTACCCTACACCTCCATAAGGGACGAGGTTGTACGCACCGCTGAGACTGTCTGGCATCTGAGGCGGTTAACACATAATAGCTGGGGTAGCCTTGGCGTCTCGAGTCAGATAGACGTCCTTACTCCTGAAGATAAGAGATACGACACAGTTACTGGACATGCTGGTTCCAGAAGATGGCTAGGAAAACGTTTTCACTGCTGAAGGTAGGAGTTATAACACAACTACTGGACATGCTAGCTCCTGAAGAAGGCCAGGAAGGCGTTCTCACTGCTGAGGAGAGTAGCTTGAGCACCTACTGTGCCAGCGTTTATAGCCGGTCATGAGGGAGTTCTTACGGTTGAAGACCACACACCGGGTGGCCTGGGGCTGGTGTCTGCAGGGGGCCAGGCTAAGAACTCATCTTCCTTGTGTGTGTGTGTGTGTGTGTATGTGTGTATGTATGTATGTATGTATGTATGTATGTATATGTATGTAATGAAAATAATAATAATAATAATAATAATAATAATTAACGGTTTACTGAAACATCATGGCAGCTGGAAGGCTGAAAATATACAGTTAAATAACTGGGGAATGGGTCTCTTGATTGACATATAATATACAAGTAGCATAAGTGATACAAATATGATATATAATAACTGTGTATGTATGTATGTATGTACGAACGTATGTACGTATGTACGTACGTACGTACATACGTATTAATAGTGTTTTACGACCGTTTCGTTGAATAGTGTCATTTCGCAAGGTGCCCAGCCGCTAGTATGTCGCCACTCGACGAAGTCGTAGACGCAGTCGTGAACAGTTGTTAAGGGTTAACTGTAATTTACATAAGATAATAGAACCATCTTCCACCATGGTGATAGAACCGCACCCATGGCTTGGGCCTGGTGCTCGACCACAGCCATTAGCTCAGGTCTGTTGTACGATAACTTATCTCAGACCTCCGAGAAAGTCTTGCCCTGAGCTGTCTCTGTCTTTTGACTTAGATTATACAACCTGTTATAATACTACAACAAAGGTTTTCTTTTTTAAATACCTAAAAAGAGTGTAGAAAAGGATTAACAAATATGTGGGAAGTAATAGTGAACAAAGAGACGTGACTTGGAGTCAACCACCAGACCTGGCTACCGCTCGACATGCTACCTTCTTCAACAGTGTGTGTGTGTGTGTGTGTGCTCGCCTTGCAAGCGAGCGGACCCGGGTTCGATCTCCGGGCAGGGTGCAACTATGGGCTTGTTTACGCCATTTGCCTCTGTCTACCCAGCAGCAATTGGGGACCTGGATGTTAATTTATTTGCAGATAGCGTTCCGGGATAATGGTTAGCCAGTGCAGTTGGCGAGTTGTCCGGTCTTCTCGGACTATTCCTTGACACTGGGTCATGCAGCTCGTTAACTCAGGGTGTGGTTGTTGTGTTGGCGACAGCTTCTACACCTTAAACAAATTCACGCCTAGGTGGCCCTAGGGCCGGCCATCCTCGTTATCACGAGGGGCAACCATTATTAATACACCTTCCACCACCTTCGAAAACTGATTCTCAGACAATTTGCCTGAATGATCACTGAGAGAAAGTTTAGACGGGACCCAGAGTGAAAGTCGGAAAGCCTCGCGTCAGGTACCAAAGATTAGGTGAAATATTTGTAAACGTGGTGGATTCTTACAGGCCACGGAGGATACTTTTCTCCTGCATGGATCACCTCACACCGCCTCATCTTTCACTGAGGAGGCGAGTTTCAAGAGAGGGGGAATTGTGAGTGAGCGTGAGGATCTGTATGTGTCGGGGGTACAAAGGGCGAGGAGTAGGGGTGGGGGCGAGGAGGGCGGTGTAAGGCACATTTTTTGAGGCTGACGATGGGAAGTGTAGTATGAAGGCGCTGGTTTAAAACTATTGCTTTGATAATATGAACAATGACGGCCAAAGGCAATACAGCTCGACATTGTTTAGGAAAAAGTTTGACAAACTCACCAAACTCGCAGACAACATACGGAAGAGCACCGTAACTCACCTGTGGGAGAGAGAGAAAACGGTACAGTATGAGACAGAGAAACAGTCCTGAACATTATATAAATTAAAACTGTCAGGAACATTCATATTTATGGAAATCCTAACACATGTAAATCCCCACACTGATAACTCTACCTGTGGCTCACTGTTGTACACGTATAAGGTCAGGCGTGGATTAAAAACAAGCGACTGTCAACACGGTTACACCCATGTATCCACAGAGACGTAAATCCACGGACAGTCATTTCCCTGGATGGATAAATCTCCACACCGCGAGATGGCCGACCCAAGGAACACCTGAGTGGCAAAATTAGTAACTTTAAAGGAAACACAGAAACACCTGAATCACACCAATTAATTAATATCTTCAGCCTCCTTTACCTATTAGTCTGATAAAATCATCTACCCCGTCACCTACCTGCCACCGCACACCTACACTCCCCCTCACCTGAGTCTCAGACACCCAGCGAACCGAATAATTAACCCACTCCGCCATGTTTATATACAGTAGACCCGACACAACTGGCAGCAGCGTGCCTCGGGCTGCTCAATTATCCATTAAAAACTACTGGACGGCAAGTAAACTGTCAACTATTAATTTCTCAAAACACAAACGATCTCACTAATTGCCTCTCCCCCGCCCCCACATGTCTGGCTCGGTGCCTCGACAAGAGATCACTCATACCCGCACTGTGTGAACGCTCCTTTGATGTCGCCACACTATAAACCCCCAGTGTTATCATCGCCTTGTCTCAATCATTATTCGCCAGACGCATAAATCAAATTGTAATTGAGCTTCTGTACGAATGAGGAAGAGGTGGAGATGAAGAAGAGGAGGAGGAGGAGGAGGAGGAGGAGGAGAAGGAGGAGACGAGAAGGTGAAGACGAGAAGGAGATAAGGAGGTGGAAGTTGATGAGGAACGGAGGAGTAAGGGTGAAGGGAAAGTGTGAAGGGGATGAAGGCAATTAGAGGGGAGGAAGATCAATTCAGTGAGATAGAGGCAAGAATAGTTAGAGGCTAGGTTCGGTTAGGTCAGGTCAGGTTAGGTTACACTGGGAGGGGAACATAACTGAGGAGGGGACATGCTTAAGAGACGCCCGGAGTGGTAAAAAGTGGCAGAATTTGACAGAGAAAAAGGTTGATAAAGGGACAGTAGGAAAGTGGTTGGAAAAGGAGACAGTAGCTGACAGAGGAGACAGTGGTTGGAAGAGGAGACAGTGGCTAGAAGAAGGAGACAGTGGCTAGAAAAGGAGACAGTAACTAGAAGAAAATAGAAGACAAAGAGGAGAGAAGAGACAGAAAAGGACTGAAAAGTGATCACTCCCACAGTAAGTTGATCCACTAAAACATGGAGTGTGTGGCCAGCTGGTGTCTCCGTGTAAATGAAAACCCAAGTCAGGTATATCCCCCAAGTCTTCTCCGCCTTGAACACCAACAGGAAATAAAGTAACGTAAGAGGCACCGTGTCAGGATACACCATCACACCCACAGAGGGGAAACACCGTATACAAACCTGATTCAACTTCGTTTTTCTCTCAAATAATCTTAAAAATCTTTTGTCATATAAGCCATATATACATATCGAGTACCTTAAATGATTGTCTATATACGGCTACAAGGAGAGGAATAAAAACAAAAAGGTATACGCAAAAATCAAATAAAAAATATGACCACCCAAGAGTAAAAAATAAAAAATAAAAAACTCCAAAACAAAAACAGGAAATAGGACAGTACACATCACGTATAAGGGAACGGAGATAAAACCCGGGTCATGTTCCAGGGCCCTTGGTAGACCAGTGAGGCGCCGTCCACCATCCCACTCAGCAAATGGCCTCATCTAAACACAAATTGACAAATGGCCACTTACTCCCACTCGTAACAAGTCATGAGGTACGACCTGCTGCCCGGCCTCTCTGGATTGTACAAGACCTATCGATTCTAACCATCTTTTGTTTTACTCCACAAAAACTCAGAGAAACGAGTAAATAATGATAACTGGGAAGAATGTGTTTTATTGTGTGTTTTTTTTGTTTTGGGTGTGTGTGAGGTAGTAGGAGGGAGGGTAAGGGTACAGGATCACAGCTGCTGTACCCAAGTTGGACCCCAGCCATGAGAGGTGGAGGACAGAGAGCGTCATGACGGACAATAACTTCATCATCTGCCCTGCTGGTTAAATGAGCCTTGCCCGGCCGCCATGATGATGATGATGTCTCGTGTGAATGCCTCGTAACAATGCCTCGTAACAATGCATCGTGTGAATGACTCGTGACAATGACTCATAACAATGTCTCATGTAAATGCCTCGTCAACATTACCTCAGTCGATGGTACAATACATCATAGTCATATTAGCAAGAGAAAATTGTACATATTTTACACTCTCTTAAGGGTTGTGGTTAAACATTAATTTGGTAAGTTTGGTAATAACTCCCAGGCAGACAACCTTGTACTGAGGGCGGCGGTATACTGAACGTCGCCACAGTTGTGGTAACTTTTACAGAAGGTCAAGGATATTGTTGACGTTAATTATGAATAGTGTTGGTATTTGATAGTGAGGGATAACTTAGACTTATTAACAGATAAAAGAACTACCAAACCACTTGGTGAACTCAAAACCCCGACAACAAGGCCATACACCCGCCCATCTGTCCCTCAAACAGTGACAGAAAAAAACGTCTTGGAGCAAATTACTACACAAGTAAAAAATATTCACCATAGGAATAGAGAGAGAACACAGAGAGAATTACTTTAGCTCAAAGAAAGAGTGGCTGGCGTCTCAGGGGTGGACACACGTCTTACTACAGGGGCAACATCTTCTCAGTAAGAGGAAATCTGCTATTTTCTTCAAAGGAAATAAAGGTCGTGGATACTTAGACAAAACGGGGGGGGGGGGGTCCTTAGGAGGGGGTGAAGGTGTTTGATATAAAGTGGAGGAAACGCGTGAAGATATATCTCAAGTGTAATGTCTGGATAATACTGAGAGACGTGAGGATATAACTGAGGAGACACGTGAGGATACAACTGAGGAGATACGTGAGGATACAACTGAGGAGACACGTGAGGATACAACTGAGGAGAGTGGTGGCGCTCTCAGTCGACCCAGCTGCATAATGGCGACCTATTTTTATACAGTTTGGTAACAGCAGACGATAGAGTGCAGTACCGGCCATTAGTCTCTCCTTGTGTGGCCAAAGTTTAGTCTTAAGAACGCTGTAACCACAATGGCCTCAGAGACCAACTTTACCACAGATTATTATCCCTTTATTAAACTTATCTTATGGCGATATTTTGTGGGAAAAATTTAAAATTGCTTAATACGAAAAATTCCCCAATCCCTTCTTTCCTTTCCTTCCCCTTTCCTACCACCCCCTCCCCCTCCCTCTCCTGCCCTCCTGCCCCAACCCCTCCTCTCCCCTCCTTCCTTCCCCTTTCCTACTCTCCCCTCCCTCAAACCCCTCCTCACCTCTTTCTCCTCCCCTCCTTCCTTACCCACCCTTCCCCCCCAACCCCTCCTTCTCTTCCCCTCCTTCCCCCCAACCCCTCCTCACCTCCCCCTCCTTCCCCAACCTTCCCCTCCCGCCAGTGTCTCTGTGATAACAAACTTGGCTACAGCCAGTAAAGAACTCTCCACCTCGATAAATATAAAGAAAAACTCTAGACCCATAAACTTTTATCCACGCATTTATTAAAGATGAAAATAATGAGTCATATTTTTTCCGACGTGACAGACGAACATTAAAACTTTACAGTAGAATATTTAGAGGAAGATCAAAGACGTTACTGGAAATAAAGATGTTTTAATTTTAAGAAGTTAACTGAAGTAGAGAGAAGGAAAAATAGGCTCATGTCGGCTGGGAATATTAGGTTAGGTTAGGTTAGGGTAGCTTGAATAGAATGATGGCCAGTTTAAATAAAATGCATTTCTCATTTACTAACAGCAAAGAGTTGATCATAGACGACTTAAGGAAAATGTAAACAACAACCATTTGAAAGAGATAAATAATATTTTTTAAGACAGAAACTCCGTAGTAAATAATAATGATTTTGATTTTTGGCATTCACGTAAGACCAGACTTACCTATTATTATTATTATTATTATTATTATTATTATTATTATTATTATTATTATTATTATTAACCTTATTATTATTATTATTATTATTATTATTAACCTTATTATTATATATATGAACATTATATTATTATTATTTATTATTAACATTATTATTATTATTATTATTATTATTATTATTAACCTTATTATTATTATTATTATTATTGTTATTATTATTATTAACCTTATTATTATTATTATTATTATCAATATAATAGAGTTATTTTGGAAGGACAATTGAGGAAGGAACACAGTATGGACCCCCACTACTGAAGAATGACTGTGGTTAAAACAATAACATCCCAAACTGATGAAACTGATCTGAATTCAGCTGAGTGAGTTTGTACGTGGTTGAAATTCAGGAGCTTGAGGGTGTGTTTAGGTAATGCTTCTTTGTGTGTTTAGGTAATGTTTGGCTGTGTTTGTTTTGTTCATGTTTATTCTGGGTCGTAAGGGCGTAAGTTAGGGGGTGTAATTTCTGCTACCAGTTCAGTTCCTCAATGTTGGCACAAAGGCGTTCATAAAGGATACATTCTCCACCTCCTTCTCCTTCCCTCTCATCACACAACAATCCACCTCCTCTTCCTCCTCCTGCCCTCTCACCACACAACAATCCACCTCCTCCTCCTCCTCCCCACCATCACACCTTTACCTGAGGTATACTGTAGCTGAGGCTTCTCCCCGCCAGGCACCACCACCGCTTCTCATTAACTCTTATGACCAGTTATACCACAAAAAAGGTTAATATGATACTGTGCCCTTATAAACCTCTAGGAAAAACACCTCACCGATATTAAACTTTCTTTATGCAACACACTGTAATATATATATATATATATATCATACCTAAAAGCTAAAACTTTAGGTAATCATAAATATTATATTAATTTTATTTATATTTTTAAGTCGTGTATAGTAATCAACATTAATTCTTACATGTGAGGTCAATGGTATTATTATTATTATAAGTAGTAGTAGTAAAGGTGATAATGATAGTAGTAGCTATGGTGGTGGTAATGATAGTAGTTTTGGTAACAGTGACAGTAATAATAGTAGCAGAGGCAGTAGGTATACCGCGTAACAACATAATATACCTGGTAGAGTTAATTAAAGGGTGGTGTCTGGCTCCCCTGTGTCGCTCACTTACCCGGGCTCAGTGGTGTGTATCTGTGCCATTTCCCGCCCCTTTACTGCCATATTGTTATCTCATCTCTACACACACACACACATCCGTGCCCACAACCACACTTACCGCATTACACACACACACACACACACATCACCTAAAAAAGTGCAGAAGAGGACGTACAAGATTATTCTCTCCCCTTCCTACTCCACATATCAAGAAACGCTCAACACACCGACCCTCTTAACTCTCTCTGACCATCACCACGACCCCATCTGCAAAGTTTGGGGAGAAACTTCTACACCATCCTCGACGCAGTCTCCTGCTCCCACCCGCGATTCCTCGTCCGCAAATTGCTGTTCGATACTACTACCGCAACCAGCCCATACAAGCACGTACTGATCGCTATAAGAACAGCCCAGTCCCAACCATTGTAAAAATTATCAACATTTCGTAGTTAACCAGTGTTCTCACTCCCAGCCAATATGACCTTTTTCCACTGTTGAAATGCCCTATAATATGAACCTCTTCCCACCTTGTTATTATACTCGTATATCATATTTGTATCAGTTACGTTACAATCAAGTGACCCATTCCCTAATTATGTAACTTTTAGCTCTGTTGACTGTATATTTCCAGCCTTTTGGCAGCCATGTTCTTTCAATAATAGTCTGAGTTCCTGTGTCTGCCTCTGTCCGTCACCCATCTGGCACTGTCCAGACCACCAACACACACACAGTGAGGTCGTCCTTCACTGTATATTACTTCTCTTAACTAATGAAGGTTTATCGCTCAAATTGCACGGTGTCTGTGTGATCAGTTCATATTTTATTGTTCACAGAACTTAAACCTTTTGTTATCTCTTAAAGATTTATCTCTCAAATTATACGTCGTTTTTTCTTAACTATTAAAGGTTTACTGTTCAAATTATACGTTGTTTTCTGATCCATTGTTTTAGTGCTCAAATTACACGCTGCTTTGTAATCTATTTTTACTGCTCAAATTATACGTTTTTTTAATTACCTACTTCCGTTTTATTGTTCAAATTGTAGTGTACATCACTTTAAGTAACTATTACAGTAAGTACCAACAAAAGATTACTAGAACTTGGTAATTAATTCACCTGTGTGGCCAACGAGTGCATAAAGTGCCAGGTGAACTAAAAACTTAATAACTTGATCCAAAGACCAAGATATAACCCGGAAATGAGTAAATAGTAATGGTCTATTGTCGGAAGGTAATTACATAGAAAAATATATAATACATAATAATAATAATAATAATAATAATAGTAAAAATAATAATAATAACTACAACAACCGTAATAATAACTAGGCCAGGTGTATAAGGTGTATTGCGTGTCAAGAGGCAATACCTGATAAAACATAATAGAGGTGGCAGGTGGAAGGTAAACTGTGTGTGTAATTACGTTGCAGGTAATTTTACTTGCTAATAAGTGGACAGGTACTCAGCGCCGGTTGGGGGGGGGGGGGGGGCACATTACCTGTTCATGATGAAAGGTAAATTATGAAGTTATTGCATACGTAATCAAAAGTAGGGTAAGTAGAGGTTCATTAAAAATAAAAAATAAAACATTCTAAAAACAACAATCCTATTTTACGTCAACGGGCTCGTGATGTCCGTCGAGTAACTGAAGACACGAGTTATGGAAGAACCGCGAGGAATTGGTCATCAAGGGTCGTAAATGTGGGGCTGACTGAGGTGGCCGAGTGTCAGGAGCTGGTGAATATCCTCCTGACTCTCCCGTGTTTACATTATAGGTCCCGGAAGGTGTGTGGGTGAAGCTGACTCCTACTGACCAACCAGAAATGAAACAGAAGTTAGGATCACCGTGAAACACCACCTCCTCACAGCAATACCACCACCACCTAACAACACTACCACTTCACACCACCACTACTTCACACCACCACCTAACACCACCACCACCTAACACACACCACCATCTTAATCACCAGCAGCAAGAATCACCTCACCCCAGAGCTGTAGGCAAGAGAGTGGCCACAGGTGGAGGGGAGAGATATGGACCCCTGAGTTGTCGATGCTGCACCTCAATCATCCGGGTCACTGTACAGGATGATTTAATCGCTTCAGGTGACGACTTCTTGCCTCCCCGTCCTGATGATGGTTGGCTCCCTGGTACTGGCACACACGTTGCTAGTAGTTGTGGTTGTAATTGTTGTTCATTGGTAGTTGTTGTATAGTTCTTTGTGGTTGTTCTTCATCAATAACATCTGGTGTGTAGTTCTGAGTGACTGTTCTTCACCATAACTAGAGTAATCATGATACTTGTTCTTTATCACTAACACCTGGTCCTCTATAATAATAGTCGGTTGTTCTCCATCACGTTAACAAGTAGTGGTGGTTATGCCCCTCACCAACACGCAACCACTGTATAGCACTTATCATTTACTTCCTGGTACGAGGTAAGGCCGCAGTATACCGATAGACAACGACGACGAGTTGGTGATGATGTGAGGCGACGACGACGAGTTGGTGGTGATGTGAGGCGACGACGACGAGTTGGTGGTGATGTGAGGCGACGACGACGAGTTGGTGGTGATGTGAGGCGACAGGTAACCGTTTACAGGTACGAACGGGAGGTCTTCTACACCGTTAACAGTGAGAAGTACAAACAGGTGGGCCTCTATATCTCCAACAGGTGTAAGGACCTCTACTCTTAGCTGTACTTGTATGTCTCTGTACTCCTAATTATATCTGAGCTTGTACTTATACCGGTACTTGTATTTGAACCTTGTACTTAAATATGTATATATACTTGTATCTGGACCTGCACTTGTATCTGGACCTACACTTGTATCTGGACCTACACTTGTATCTGGACCTACACTTGTATCTGGACCTACACTTGTATCTGGACCTACACTTGTATCTGGACCTACACTTGTATCTGGACCTACACTTGTACCTGGACCTACACTTGTACCTGGACCTACACTTGTATCTGGACCTACACTTGTATCTGGACCTACACTTGTATCTGGACCTACACTTGTATCTGGACCTACACTTGTATCTGGACCTACACTTGTATCTGGACCTACACTTGTACCTGGACCTACACTTGTACCTGGACCTACACTTGTATCTGTCTATCTATAACAATATTAATGTCTCACTCTAGTACGGAAACTCAACAAGTTTTTATAAACACCCAAACTTGTTATCCTCTTTCCCATAACTTGTAAGACTACAGCGAGAGTCTCAGGGGGAATATTTCTACACAAACTTTTACAGCATAATCATTCTCTCTTCTTCCTAAGCGCCTCGACGTTTCTCTCTCAGCACAAGAAGCACCAGCGTGAAGTCTGCCGAGGGAGGGAGTCACTGAGGCAGAACTCGCCTTAGGGTATCAATAAAACTCTCTGCTTGTGGACGCTAATAAAGAGATGTCCATTTGGTGCGTCTAGTCCAATACTCCCCGCTTTACTTACTACAGATAACAGATATTGATGATAGATGGCAACACATATATCCAGGTTCCTCAGTAAACGGCAACACATGTTCTGATGATATGCGGTAAATGGCAACATATGTTCTGACGATACACGGTAAATGGCAACATATGTTCTGACGATATAAGGTAAATGGTAACACATATTCTGACGATATACGGTAAATGGCAACACATGTTCTGACGATATACGGTAAATGGCAACACATGTTCTGACGATATACGGTAAATGGCAACACATGTTCTGACGATATACGGTAAATGGCAACACATATTCTGACGATATACGGTAATTGGCAAAAGATACGTACTGTACCTGTATGTATATGAATAGAGAACACGCCAAACATTAAAAGACAAAATCAAATGATCTTTCTCTTTCTCTCTTCTGTTGATACTTAAGGGGTGGACTTTTGTCTTTTCTGTCTGTCTGTCTGTCTGTCTGTCTGTGTCTAATATTTCCCTCACTTAAAAATGTTATCAATCACTTTACACACACACACACACACACACACACACACACACACACGCACGCACGCACGCACACACACACACACACACACACACGCACACACACACACACACACACGCACGCACGCACGCACACACACACACACACACACACACACACACACACACACACGCACGCACGCACGCACGCACACACACACTATGTTGAATTGAACTGTAGTTTGAGCTTTTCCCCATCTAAGTTATTATATGTCTTATTTGTGTCACTTATGTTACTTGTATATTATTTGTAATTCGTAACCCACTCCCCAAATATGTAACTGTATATTTTCAGCCTTCTGGCTGCCAAGCTCTTTCAATAAACCGTTAATTATTATTATTATTATTACACACACACACACACGGTAAGGCAATAAGGTGTGTGGAAATCATCGCAGGTAATTTATCACAGCGAGATGGAGACTCCAACTTTTCTATATCTCCATTTTCTTTGCTCCCATTTTATATATTCTACCGTTTTCTTTGTTGTTGTCCGTTTTCTATAATTACAACTTTTCCGTTTTCTATTTGATATATTTTCGCTTCATCTACTGTAGTATCAATACGTTTCTTTACCTTTTCTCTGTATATTCTTATTTTTTCTGTTTTCTTTGCCTGAAGTCCTAAGTTGCTCTTAACCAGTCACAGATGAAGAAATTTACTAGGCCTTCGGATTATACTCTACATATAAAACACATAACAGACAATTGACCGGATCGTAAGCGGACTAAGGGTCATGAGTTGTTCGGAGGTCGATGGGCCTAACGGATGAATGACAATGAATGATTATGAATACTGTCTTAGTGACGCAACAGCCGGGGCCATATGGCACCGGAGATTAATGGTGAAAGGTTAAACTAAAATCAAAAGGATGGAAATAAAACAAAACTGGAAAGAAAAACGACGAGAATAAAGAAACCTATAATAGATCCAGGAGGCAGCACGACTCCTCCCCCTTAACGAATGAAATATATCTTCTGGTCTGTGAGAGTGTGAGTTGTTTTGTTGTGCGCGCACACACACACACACACACACACACACACACACACACACACACACAGGCACACACACACACACACACACACACACACACACACACACACACACACACACACACAGGCACACACACACACACACACACACACACACACACACACGAAAAATTAGTTTATCAACCAGAAAAAAATTTACCTTCTGAATTCTATGGTCTTTCCCGCGACCATAAAATGCCTTCCATACTTAAACACACAATAAACGGCCACAAGTATTACCAGTAAGAATATCCAGGACCTGGTAATAAGCTGCGTTGCCAACAAGTGATCAAAATACATCTTTCAGCCAGTGAGTCAGTCAGTCAAGGTTGTATTCAACGAGCTGTAGACAACTAAAACTTAAATGTTCATATTCTTATGCAGGACAGGTGGCAGTAGAGGCCGTCACTACACACTGGTGTTCCTGGATACCAGAATGTTGAGAGAGCAGTAGTCGGTGGCTGGTAGGAAGAACCTTTGATTATAAGCCCGAAAAGCGGATTTTGTAATTTCAGGAGGACCTCCTGAGAGCACCACACTGGAGGCAGCGGCTGGTGACTTTACATAGTTAACTCCTGCTACAGTCTTACTTACTCACTTCTCTTTAATCAGTTTAGTGCTGCTTAATATTTATTTTGTGCTAAGAATATATTATCATTATACACACAATATAGCTTTCTAATACTCAGAAATAACATAATTAATGACTATACAAGGGGTGCAGAGGCCCCATACTAGGGGTCGCTGGTTGGCTCCCGGACACCAACAGCCGTGAATGGTTACACAACTATACAATTAGAGAAGTGAAGGCGGTCGAGTGCGGTGCCGGTCACACTGCTTGATAATGTACCGAGCTGTGCCCACACAACTGGCCATTAGGACTATGGGACCCACACTCACTTGTATTAACCATCTTAGAAGTATTTTTTTAGTTTTTAACACTTCACTTTCAGTCTTCTCTTCCCCTTGTATATAAAACATTACATCGAGACCTCCAACAACTACAAGCAGAAAACGTCCCTAACCGCAACTGCCTTTCCTGAGATATTCTTTGACCATATTCCTGTCAGCAGCAACGAGGCGTGTGTGTCGGCCCATAAGTGTATACTGCGTGTCAGTGTTTGATGTCTAGTTGTGTGTGTGTGTGTGTGTGTAAGGACTTAATGGATGTGCAGTACGTATTTCTCTTTGTTTATTTGTTTGTTAGCTGATAAAGACAACACAAAAAGTTAATAATTCACAAGAGTCAAAACATATACTCACTAACACATGTCACCACAACCACCACTACCACAGCCACCACCACAACCACTACCACCACCATTACCACCACAGCCACCACAACCACTACCACCACCAACACCACCACCACCACCACTACCACCACAGCCACTACCACCACAACCACTACCACCACCAACACCACCACTACCACCATTACCACCACAGCCACCACCACCACAACCACTACCACCACCATTACCACCACAGCCACCACCACAGCCACCACTACCACAACCACTACCACCACCAACACCACCACTACCACCATTACCACCACAGCCACCACCACAACCACTACCACCACCATTACCACCACAGCCACCACCACCACAACCACTACCACCACCAACACCACCACTACCATCATTACCACCACAGCCACTACCACCACAACCACCACCACCACCACAACCACTACCACCACCATTACCACCACAGCCACCACAACCACTACCACCACCAACACCACCACTACCACCATTACCACCACAGCCACTACCACCACAACCACCACCACCACAACCACTACCAATACCACCATTACCACCACAGCCACTACCACCACAACCACCACCACCACAACCACTACCAACACCACCACTACCACCACAACCACCACCACCACCCCAGTTATTGCCATCGTTAATCAAGAAACAGACAAAAATAATGAAGGGTCTTGCGTCACCGACACCCTCATAAATATCTTTCAGTGTAATTAACTCTAGCAGCAGGACCTACACCACCACCACTACCACCATCACCACCAGTACTACCACCATCATGACCATCACCACCACCACCGGCACTACCACCATCGTTACCACTATCACTACCTACCACCATCGCCACTTAGAGATCTCAGGCTCTCAATTGGCTCAGTCAGCATTGTTATTATTGGCCACGCTGTATCCATATTTTTTCTGGCTAAATAAACTGTTTCAATATCAATACCACCACTTACCTGCGGGACCGTCTTTGATACCAATAATGTATTCACCCCAATCACCATTAACATCATCATCATCATCATCATCATCATCATCATCATCATAATCATCATCATTATCATCACCACCATCATCACTACCGTCATCACCATCACCACCATTATCATCATCATCATCATCATCATCACCATCACCACCATTATCATCATCATCATCATCATCACCATCATCATCATAATCACCACCTACACGTCGATAGTAACTTCTGCCATTAGTGCAATTGATATATTGATTACAGTGGCCATCACCCCTTCCCCTAACTGCTACTACCATCACCATTACCACTACCCCTACCACCATCACCCATTTCCCCTTACTGCTACCACCACTACCACTACCTCTACCTTAACTACAACCACCACTACTCCCCGCCTTTACCATCGCCACCACCACCACCACCACCACCACATATCCCAGCCTCATCATCCTCACCCTATTTAATCATCCAATCATCCCCCTACTTCCTTCATTTTCTCTCTCCCTCTTCTCTCACCTCCTTCCTTCCTTCCTCTCTCTACTTACCCCGTCTTCCTCCCTTACCACCGTCCTTCTTCCTCATTTACATTTCTCCATCGTTCAACTCCCTCGCTCTCTCTCCCTCCCCAACACCCCATTCCCTCCTCCCTAACACCCCTCTCTCACCCCTCTCCCCAAGAACTCCCCCCTCTACCCCTCCTCGTCCCCCCTTCTTAACAACACCCCCTACCACTCCTCTCCCCTCCCCTCCCCTCCCCAACAACACGTCGTCCCTCACCTCCCCAGCCATCAAGATACTCTCCCCTAAGCAGAAATGTGAGAACGCATCTACAGCTGGTTAACTTAGGGGGTCACATCAGGGGAATGAGTGATGTCACGATATATTGCTTATGGAACGTTACGTGTGTGTGTGTGTGTGTGTATGTGTGTGTGTGTGTGTGTGTGTGTACGGCCTAAATATTATAACTCACAGCCATTATCAACAGTGAACCCCTGATATGACTCCCGTAAGTTGCGGAAAAAATACAACAACAATACGGTGCTCAGGAGAAAGAAAGAAAGAAAGAAAGAAAGAAAGAAAGAAGGAAAGCTAGTATTTCCCCCCCCCCCCTCCGTCGTTAGATGCTCTCCCTGTGACGAGCTCCAGGGGTCCAGGAGCGCGCGTGTGTGTGGGGGGGGGGGGGGGGGTCGTGGTGCCGTCGTTGTCGTTGTCCTAGCACCCACGCACGCAGTCGTTTAAGTCCCAACACACTAACGACACCCTGCCTTTATCCTCCCCCCCTCTCTCTCTCTCTCTCTCTCTCAAGATGTGTTTATTTACGATGGTCGACTTCCACCAACATGCTGACAGGAGAAGCTTAAGGGAAGGGAAGTGATGCCTCGGAAGCTTCATAAATATGTATTGCCCCCCCCCCCCCCCCTATACAGGAGTTCGCCTCTTCATCTTATTTATCTTTTTCTCTATTCCTGACCTTTTATCACATTTCGTCATTATTTCCTCCTTTCTTCTGTTACGTATGACTCATAAATATAGGCTATATATCTTTATCACCTCCTATATATTTCATTATATGTGAATTACTTTTATAGTTCTTATATTTTATTCTCTATTAAATACGTGACTTAGAAAAATATCATTTATGTCTTTTCTTACCAACACCACGGGAGGACTGACCACACACGGACTCTACACCACAACAAACACCTTTACTCTCCTCACCTTCTTCACGAGTATATGTGTAAATGACCTTTAGATTATACCTGACGTCATGGTGTATTCCTACGTGTCTTACCATTCCTCAGTGTGATATGATAACCGTTTGTGAAAAAATAAAGCGAATCTCTCTCTCTCTCTCTCTCTCTCTCTCTCTCTCTCTCTCTCTCTCTCTCTGTAGCTGCTAAAATCAAATACTGAGTGGAGTCACCTGCATAATTCTAACACCAATAGCTTTCAATACTAAAATATGTTACGGCAAGTTTTTCGTATCCATGATTTTTCAACATATATATATATATAATAAAAACAGGGAAAATATCCTCTTCCTCCTAATGTTTTTAATTCAATTATTCTTCCACGTACAAACTTTCGGCACCATTGGCTTTACGTCCTTGATAATTACTGGAAAACTGATGGTCCCGTTTTTTGAGAATTTTAACGCTGATTTTTTTCTCTCAGCTTATCCGGTCTGCTAATTGTGAAAAAAGAAGGAAAGAAAAAAAAGGCCAAATTATTTATGGAGGTGAGAGAAATGCGTGGAAGAGTGTAAATATTTGAGAGGTGAAGAGAGGGGTAGAGAGGGGGGGGAAACAGGGGTAAGGAGAGGGGAGAGACACAAGACCTATTAGGGATATGGCCCCTCGGAAGTAACAACCACAGAAGTTAAAAAAAAAATACACGTAAAGTCAGCCAGAATACATAACCTTCCCCCCTCACCCCCCTGGAGTAACCCCTTCCCCCACCCCCTCGAGTAACCCCTTCCCTCACCCCCTCGAGTAACACCCCCCTTAAGTAAATAGCCCCACCCCTCATCTCCTGGAGTGATAGGAAGACATAAACTTCCCTTTCCCCCCATTGAGAGGAGGACTTTCTTTTTTCTCTCCCAGCCCCTGTGAGAGGTCTACCTCGAGGTGGCACGTGGCCAGACCGGACACACACACACACACACACACACACACACACACACACACACCCTGGCTACACCTCTTGCCACACCCACACTTCCTATCCTTCTCCCTCATACCTACAACCCTACCCAGACCTATCCTACCCACACCTACCCTCCCTTACCTTCTACCTTATGTCGCCAGAGGGAGGAAATTGGCTGTCAACTCCTCCTTGTGTTGAAGTGAGGATCGATATAGTCAGGTAGTAACGCCTTGTCGTGTACCACCCGTCTACCACCCCTGTCGAAGGTCCTCCCACCCCTTTCTACAGCTGTCAAGGATCTCCCCGTCACTCCCTGCACCTGTCAAAGTCCTCCCGTCTCTCCCTACGTCTGCCAAGGTCCTTCTGTCCCTTGCTACAGCTGTCAAGGATTCTTCATCCCTACTCCTAATAAGATAATTCTCTCTCTCTCTCTCTCTCTCTCTCTCTCTCTCTCTCTCTCTCTCTCTCTCTCTCTCTCTCTCTCTCTCTCTCTCAGGATCACATAAGACACTTTATCATATTTCTTCATACATCAAAAAGTATCACTGTGTTAAGATTTAGGCCAGGGAATCTAACCTAACCTAACCCAACCTAATCTAACCCAGTAAAGCAATAAGAAAGCAATAACAACAAGATCCAGAGAAAAATAAGAAAAAAAATAACTAAATAACCAAAGAAAATAAGAACAATAACAAAAATAAGAATAAGAAAAAAATAAGAACAAGAACAATGATAATAGGAGTAGAACAAGAAGAACAAAAAGGAGAACAATAACAAGAACAGGAAAAAACACAATGATAACAATGACTACCTACCAATACTAGACACATCACAACACAGCACATACAACACAACACATCACATCACAGCACAACACATCACAGCACATACAACACATCACAACACATCACAACACATCACAGCACAACACAGCACAACACATTACAACACAACACATCGCAACACATCACAACACAGCACATACAACACAACACATCACATCACAGCACAACACATCACAGCACATACAACACATCACAACACAGCACATACAACACAACACATCACATCACAGCACATCACAGCACATACAACACAACACAACACATCACATCACAGCACATCACAGCACATACAACACAACACAACACATCACATCACAGCACAACACAGCACAACACATTACAACACAACACATCGCAACACATCACAACACAGCACATCACATCACAACACAACACAGCACATCACAACACAACCCATCACATCACAACACATCACAACACAGCACAACACAACACATCACAACACAACACAACACATCGCAACACATCACAACACAACAGGTTACGTGTTATTTTCAGAGTCGATAATAATGTGAGTCATGAGACTTTTATTGTTGACACCTGCAATGTTTACACCTGGGCAGCTGAGTGAGTGAGTGAGTGAGTTAGTGAGTGAGTGAGTGAGTGAGTTAGTTAGTTAGTTAGTTATTAGGGAGCAACAAACCATGACGATATTTTTATTCATTCCTGCCAACAATTTCCAGGACAAAATAACTCAGTGAGGAAAGTTTTCACAGAGACGATGACTTCATTTGTCAGGTCTCCATTCTCTTGACATCTAGTTTATTTGGCCAATCAGAGTGAACTGTGACACCATCGGCCAACCAGAGCGAACTGTGACGTTATCGGCCAAAGTGAAGTGTGACACCATCGGCCAACCAGAGTGAACTGTGACGCCATCGGCCAATCAGAGTGAACTGTGACGCCATCGGCCAAACAAACTGTGACGCCATGGACAAACCAGAGTAAAGTGTGACGTCAACTACCAGCGTTCATTAACAAAATTCTTATACGCACAAAAAATCAGAAATTATATAACATGTTTATGAATATACGAATTACATTTTATTACAGTCAAGAATGTTTACTCGTTTAGTTCATACTTGACACAGCGAGGAGGTGCGAGGAAACCAAGAGTGCGGACAAAAACTGAGTTAGTGGAATATTCTCAACCCAACAAGGAGAGAGAGAGAGAGAGAGAGAGAGAGAGAGAGAGAGAGAGAGAGAGAGAGAGAGAGAGAGAGAGAATACCGTAAAAAACCACAAAGGGAGTTTTACTTTGAGGGATTTTCTCACCTATTGTTGACTAAACCACAAAGGAGTCCAGAGTGACCCTCAGTTTAATGCGGTTCTTTTCTTTCTTCTTCTTCTCCTCCTTCTTCTCCTCTTCCTCTTCGTGTTTCTCTGTATTGTTTATCATCTCAAACCTCCCTCACCTTCCTAATGTGTCTTCCTACTTCCCCCTCTTCCTCTTCCTTATCCTCCTTTCATATTTTTCTCCTTCCTTTTCTTCCTCCCCAAGTACACCGTTCGTTCTTTTCCACCATCACTTTCTAATATCTATCTCTCTCACACACACTCTCCCATCCCTCTCTCCCATCCCACTCTCCATCATCCCACTCTCTATCTTCCCGCTCTCTATCATCCCACTCTCTCCCATCCCACTCTCCATCATCCCACTCTCTATCATCCCACTCTCTCCCATCCCACTCTCTCCCATCCCACTCTCCATCATACCATTCTCTGCCATCTCAATCTGTCCCTTCCCACTCTCTCACCCACCCCCCTCTCTCTCCATCCCCACTCTCTTCCACCCCCTCTCTCTTCCACCCCACTCTCTCCCCCTCTCAGACTCCTAAAAGCCACAGTGAAATTGGTTTTTTCATCTGTGGCGTCATCTCAGCTTCAGCACACACCTCACCGCCTCACCACCACCACCTCCCTACTCTACACCCCAGCAGGAGGTCACCGCCACCTCCCTACTCTACACCCCAGCAGGAGGTCACCGTCTCACCGCCACCTCCCTACTCTACACCCCAGCAGGAGGTCACCGTCTCACCGCCACCTCCCTACTCTACACCCCAACAGGAGGTCACCGTCTCACCGCCACCTCCCTACTCTACACCCCAGCAGGAGGTCACCGTCTCACCACCACCTCCCTACTCTACACCCCAGCAGGAGGTCACCGTCTCACCACCACCTCCCTACTCTACACCCCAACAGGAGGTCACCGTCTCACCGCCACCTCCCTACTCTACACCCCAACAGGAGGTCACCGTCTCACCGCCACCTCCCTACTCTACACCCCAGCAGGAGGTCACCGCCACCTCCCTACTCTACACCCCAGCAGGAGGTCACCGGCGCCTCCCCTCCCACTTACAGATACAAGACAAGGTAATGATGATACAAAGATAGAAGTTACAGGCTACAAAAACAGGACAAATATCACAGTAACATGATATAAACGGGGGTACAAATAATACAATGATTACAGGATACAAACTAGTGGTACATTAAAATACTACAAAATAATATATGTTTTTCCCATCACTAGACGTTCCTCTTCCCTCCACCCCACATCCTTCCATCCTCCCCATCCTTCCATCCTCCCCATCCTTCCATCCTCCCAATCCTTCCATCCTCCCCTTCCTTCCACCCTCCCCATCCCTCGGTAAACACTATTTATCTGAGAGAGAGAGAGAGAGAGAGAGAGCTCACACCATCACTCTACAGGCAGGGTAGCGGAGAGTCACTGACACCCCCATCCAAAAATCTATTATATACGACAACCATTAAGCCAATTTGTCACAACCATTCTACTTCGTTGCTAATTTGGTGGAGAATTTGAATAAGGTGTTATGGCAGGTGAGAATAAGCCGTGTGGGGAGACGTCATAAAGTCGTCACACCTCATCACTTGACGACGAGCGTTCATGTTCGCGTAAATCCATCTTTTATTCAGCTGGGAGACTTAAAAAAATACTCCACTCTCTTCATGTTGTGTTCAGAGAAGTGTTTTTGATGTTGGTTTAAATTCCATAGAAATGTTTATGTATGTATGTATATATGAATGTATGTATGTATGTGTGTATGTATGCACGCACGCACGCGCGCATGTATATATGTATGTATGTATTATTATTATTACCCGTTATTATTATTATTATTATGAATCGTAGTAGTATTAGTAATGATACACATAAATATAAAGCTTAACTCTCTGTGTAACAAACACACACACACACACAAGACGAAGTATTTAAACTATTCGACCATAATTGGCAGTTCAAATTTTTTTTTTCAAAGTTAATGGGGCCTCAACACCTTCCTGAGACGCATGAAACGCGCGCGCGCGCGCGTGTGTGTGTGTGTGTGTGTGTGAGGAAAACCCCACATACGAGACATTTCATTATTAAATTTGATAAAACTTTCAAAACAAAGGCAAAGAAAAAAGAACAAACCATGCACCTGAATCCAAACACACACACACACACACACGCGCACACACACACACACACACACACCTACTAAACGAACCCTTGCAGAAAGTTGGACCAGAACACACCAAGTCAACACAAACGACAATCTTTATTATTTTCAACACAGAGAAAGAATGAGGAGCGGCTGGACTCTACACAGGGGTTGGGGCTTTGAAGCTCAGATAAGACTGGCGTGTGTTGGAGCCCTTGAGCATGGCGGCTGTGGCGGGCCTTGTGCTGGGGTTATCCTGGATGTTATGTGATTGGACGGATTCACGGGCAAAAGACACATTGAGAATATTTCACACTGGTATGGACCCCATCTGATCAATTCTCAGTAAACAACACCCCCCCAAGGTTTAATTATATATAAACAAAACCCCATCAGATCAATTATGTGTAAACAAAACCCTGCCAGATCACTTCTAAGTAAACAAAATCCCCACCAGATCACTTCTAGTTAACAAAATCCCCACCAGATCCCTTCTAAGTAAACAAAATCCTCACCAGATCCCTCTAAATAAACAAAATCCCCACCAGATCATTTTTAAGTAAACAAAATCCCCACCAGATCACTTCTAAGTAAACAAAAACCCGACCAGATCCCTTCTAAGTAAACAAAATCCCCACCAGATCCCTTCTAAGTAAACAAAATCCCCACCAGATCCCTTCTAAGTAAACAAAAACCCGACCATATCCCTTCTAAGTAGACAAAATCCCCACCAGATCACTTCTAAGTAAACAAAATCCCGATCACTAATATATTAAAGCCCACATCGCCTCACCACCGCCCTATGGATATTTCTGTTGGGACTACGTGAGGTCTTGTCAGGTTACGTCACGTCTGATTTAAGTTATGTCGGTTTTGGGTCTAAAAATCTGTCGAAGGGTTAAGAAGAGAGAGAGAGAGAGAGAGAGAGAGAGAGAGAGAGGTGGCGAAGGAAAGAGCTGACATAGAGAGAGAAGATGAGAGAGAAACTGAGAGATGGAGAAGATGAAAGAAAGAAAAGCATGTGGAAGGAGAAGAGAGATGAGAGAGAAAAGAGAAAGAGAGACAAGATGAGATAGAGGAGAGATAGAGAAAGAGGGAAGATGAAAGGGAGATAGACATGATGAAATAAAGAGAAGAATATAGAAGAGAGAGAGAGAGAGAGAAGGACAGATAAAATAAAATGAGGGATAAAGAACAAAAGAGAAAAGAATAATGAAAGAGAATGAAACAGAAAAGAAAGAGAGATGGAGCAGATGAGAGAAAAAAGAGAGAATTAAAAACGAAAGAGAAAGAGGGATAAGGCCAAAGAGAAGGAGGGCAAAGGATAGATGAGTAAAGAGGATATGTGAGATGTGGTAAACTTTTAGACACACCCTACGACTTCCTCCTCCTCCTCCTCCACTTCTTCTTCTTCTTCCTCCTCCTCCAGCCTCCTCCACTTCTTCTTCTTCCTCCTTCCCCAAAAGAACGTGCAGCTAAACCTTCCCCTCCGTCACGGTACTGTTGGAAGCCGCGGACAACGCACCGTGAATATGAGAGCCGGGCTGTAAATATCTCCCGAGGCGAGGAAAAAATACCAGAACTGGGGGAAATTCTTTAAAAATACAACCCATTTAGTCTTCAATGGTTGGAAATAGTTGAAAGTTCTCGGCGTAAGTATAAGGGACGAGGATAATGGTGTATGACAAAGGCTTGGTTTTCAAGGCATCACTTAACACGGGTAATCCATCTTCTTCACACCGCTAGTACAGTACAGTAAAGGTGACGGCCCGCCATCACTTCATAATATCCAGCTCGTCGTTAAACCCACCATAAGAAAAATACCATCCATTAATCAGCGTATTGAGGAACACCTATAGGGATTTTCTCAAGAAAAAATAAGGATTTTTTTTTTGTTAACGGAGCAGGTGATTTTTTTTTTTAAGGGGGAGGAGAGGAGAAAATTTTTTTCTTTGAATTGTAAATTGAGGTGCTTAAGTACTTTAGGACATCCGCTTAAGTACTTTAGGACATCCGCTTAAGTACTTTAGGACATCCGGAATAAAAGAAATCAGCACCAAAAAATTAAAGTACACAATGAATTAGGGTTCAATAGAACAAGTAATTACACAAATTATAAGTTGTCCACCTCAGATCCTTAAGCCTTTACCTATCACTAGAAAGAGAGAAAAACATCTCAGGTATAAAGGACGCCTCGCCTATAACCTTCCCTTTTCACTCCAACGGTTTTAAAAATTTAATTTGGTCCAAAATTCTCGACCCTTGCCGACCTATGTATGTATTATTCACGTTTGTGTAGTGTAGCTTTGACCTGCCAGAGACAAAACTTCTGTAATGTCACAATTTCATAACACTAGCGTCACCAAGTGTCATGCTGTGTTATGGTGGACTCATGACTTACCCCTCACACCATCACTCGTGACTGTTCACGGTGTTACGTAATTTTCACAATACGTTTCAATAACACCCAATCTTTTTCGTACGTCATGTTAAATTATTTTCCATTATGGGTTATGTCGCATTTAATACAGATATGATGAGTCTCTAGGTTTATAAAAAAAATTATAATTACCGACTAACAACATTACAACGCAATACAGGGCACCAACAAGGAGGTAGCAGGCAGCTACCAAACAGGGAGGTATTACCGCCTGGGAAGATATTGGAAGCATAATGTGTTGTCTAATGGTAGACCCTGCTGCCATATGGCATCACGAAAATTGTGACCAAGTCCCAGGTTGCCGATATGACTTTCTGCCTCATTTGCACACTATTGCAGGGTCTCAATTGTTTCTCGTACTTGGACAACACAACATACATAATGTGTATCGTTTCTCACTCTTGATTTATTTTTCTCGTTTTTGTATTTATGAATGGTTATTATTATTATTTTTAATATATTATTTTTATTTTTAGTACAGGTATTTTGTTATTACTTTTTGAATTATAATTATAATAATAATAATAATAATAAAAGTTATTATTATTATCATTATCACAGTTTCGCCCCCAGGCCCTGATGTGGGTCAGTCACCTGTGCCCGGGTGGGCTAATCCCAGTAAAAAAAAAAGCTGCATCTTTTCTGGGCAGTGAACCAGAAACGAGAGAGAGAGAGAGAGAGAGAGAGAGAGAGAGAGAGAGAGAGAGAGAGAGAGAGAGAGATAACGCTATAAAATAACTAAGCTTCCCTCGCTTTATCGTGCCGTATATACATATGTAAGTTAAACGCTCCTACTCAGTAAACCAGATCTGTACGGCTATAAAAGTTAGTCCCAATAAACGTGAGCCCGTGGGAGGGGGACACTGGACCTGGTCTGTTTGAGATGCGCGGCGCCGCTTTGTCCAGATTATCAACAAACTCGAGTTCCTCCCTGTCCCTTCTTTATCTCCCGTCTCCTGGGAACTGTCTCTCTCGCTCCTATCATAAAATACACCAACACCGGCACGAGCAATGAACAGTGCCTGGCGTTTCCGTTCACCACGCCCAAATACACTTATGGCAGCCTGGTAGGACTAAAGTGCTGGCCCGTCTAGTGCGCACAATGAGGTCTTTACGGTGAGAGTATCCGTCTCTGATTCAATTCTCAGAACCTCAGCTGGCCGGAACTATTCTCCCGTTCCTTCTCTCTTTCGTCTTCATGTAACTTACCGCCATTTTTCCTTCAGACTTTTTGTACGTGAATAAGAACTAAAGACTTGGGTCGTTTCTCTTCGTATTCTCCCGCCCACCTCAGCCTCGAGTTTTTAGTGGTGTGCCTGTGAGCGTCAACGGATTATTTACGGCTTTCTTAGGGAGATAACATGACGAAATAAATAAGGATAATCCAATTCCTTTATCTATTGTTTCAGGAATAAAAAGTGGAGACATTATATTTATTTCTTGTTCCCGTCTTCAAATTTCAGGAAAAAAATTGTGAATCTTTTTCCCACCTATTTGTTATGAGACCCCTCAACACGGCCGGTTTCCCGATAATAATTCTGGTTTTACTACACAGTTTCTTTTCCACACATAAAACTTTTTGGGGGTCTATCACATAAAGTGAAATTCGAAAACACCTGATGTGTTTTTCCCACCTACTCCAAGTCCTTGTTTCTTTTTTTCTTTTTTTTCTTTTTTTTTTAAGCTATCTTAAGTTTCCTGTGAGTATCAGAGTCGCCTAAATTCTCAAGATTAAAACACGCCTATGAATATATCTCTAAGAATTCTCCACTGGTTTACAATTTTACAGAGAATAAACTTAGACAAACACTAGAAAACATCTTATCAAAGGGGTTAACTATAATGACTACCAGACAAATATATATTAGGCTACATGTTCACCTTGATACAGGTAACAGTGTACCATGTAGTAACTTACTAATGTTTTCCTCACTGAGTTACCGTGAGGGAGGACGACAAATGGCCACAGTTGGAACACACACTACATTCGTCTACGAGTTTTGACACACGATTTATCTAAAAGTATCCACCGTCCACTAACTTTCTTTTTCCCCTACAGAATTTTCCGCTTCGACTATAATTCAACTTAAAGGGATTACATATCACACACACACACACACACACACGGTCCAAAAACAACATCGTGGACCCTCTGAACCCTTAAAGCAGCCCTGACAGTCACTCAGGTAATATCTACGTTACCCCCAAAAATCATATCCCACCAACAACAAATTAACCTCAACCAACATACAAAGCCAAAAAAAAGTATAAGAAACAAAAAAGAAGCAAAACTAAATAAGCATAAGATAACAAAAAAAGTAAAAAAAGCAAGAGAACCAAAATAAGAAGCAACAAAAGGCCCCCCACACAACCAACCAAAGACCACTTTACCATATCTTTGCAGGTCTGGTCTGACGTATTCATGGCATTTAAGATTATCTCCCCAAATATTCAGGTATTCATGAGGTATAAAATGGACTCTAATTCCCTCTGACTATAGAGGTGATGATGGCACGCAACCACCGTCTGGGCCACTGTAGGGAGGAAGAGGAATATTTTGAAAGACTTTACAGATATTTAACCTAACCTAGCCTGACTTTACCTAACCAAACCCGAATTAATCTGACCTAACCTAGCCTAGTCTAACCTGACTTAACCCAACCTAGCCTGACTTTACCTACTCTACCCCGAATTAACCTGAATTAACCTAACCTGACCTGACCTAGCCTGAATTAACTTGGCCTAAATCAATCTAATCTAACTTGAATTACACTAACGGTTAGTGACTAACCTAAAATATCTTACCCTACACTAACCTAACCTAACCTAACGTATATGACCTTAACCTAACCTTTAACCCAACAATAACCAGGAGGACGATAACATTCCGATATCGTACCGTCGACCACTTCAATTTAATGTCTCTTTAGCCAGGCGTCCCAGAGCTCCTGTCCCCTCACACCTGCAGATGACCCATTTCACCGTGGCCGTGAGTTCAATTTTTCTCTTCAAATTCTTTCTCCTCTTACCTTAAAGGGGTTCACATTAGCCCAAGCTCCTCTCTTTTATAGATCAACTACATATTAGGTCAACACTAGTTTGGAAATAGAGTAGTGGATGAGTGGAACAAGTTAACAAACATCATCATTACCTCGACTATGTTGGATAGCTTCAAGCATACTGTAGGTTGGACGGATATATGAGCGATAGGGGTTGGGTGTAAACGGGACTACCCAGTGTGGGTCAATAGGCCACCTACAGTTTCCTCCATGATCTGATCTGACCTAACCTAACATAACGTACTCGGTTCACTGCAGTTTCCTCCATTCTTATGTTCTTAAACCTAACCAATCCTGACATAACCTAACCTAAAATATCCTAACGTAACGTACACCTAACCTCAACCTGACCTAACCTTACCCCGAAGGTAGCATTAGGGTGTTTAAATTGAAGAAAGCCGGGGGGGGGGGGGGGGGGGGAGGGGGGGTTTATATCATTAAATAATATAGATTAACATTATGTCAAAATCTTAAACTCAGAACACACTAAACTAATCTGCATTATGATCTCCTCTCTTACCCAGCCAAGTGGAGGCAGGACCAGGCGAGGTGCTTCATACTCTACTGGATCTTCATTCAGCGCCAATGTTTTACCCAAGGCAGATTTTATTATTCTCTTTAAAGCCCATTTATTACTGACAACTTGGCAACATTTACCGTCAAGAAAATACTTTCATATAATTCATATTATAACTAAAGTTGTCATGACAAAATATTAAGATTTATAATGATTAAATCTATTTCACTCCTAAATGTTTAACTGAAGCAACACACACACACACACACACACACCTTGCCGACGAACAAGTACAGCACAGTCCTTAGAGTACACAAGAACGTGAAGAACAACATGACCGTTCCTATCAGCACTACGCTGCTTGTGTCCGTTTGTAATATTTACCTGGCTACTTGAATAGGTGTGTGTGTGTGTGTGTGTAAACATCTATATCTATCTATCTATCTCTCTCTCTCTCTCTATATATATATATATATATATATATATATATATATATATATATATATATATATATATATAATATATATATATATATATATATATATATATATATATATATATATATATACATATATATATATATATATATATATATATATATATATACATATATATATATATACATATATATATATATACATATATATATATATATATATATATATATATACATATATATATATATACATATATATATACATACATATATATATATATATATATATATATACATATATATATATATATATATATATATATATATATATATATACATATATATATATATATATATATATATATATACATATATATATATATATACATATATATATATATACATACATATATATATATATATACATATATATATATATATATATACATATATATATATATACATACATATATATATATATACATATATATATATATATATACATATATATATATATATATATACATATATATACATATATATGTATATACATATATATATATACATATATATATATATATATATATATATATATATATACATATATATATATATATATATATATATATATATATATATATATATATATATACAAGGCTGAACAGGACTATGCTGACGACCACATGTCAGCAGTTTGGGTACAAGTAATCTAGTGAATGTGGGAGAGTGTTGGGTGGTGACGGTGGTGGCGGTGGCACGGTGGGAGGTCCCCAGAACTGTTTTGCTTATAAACACTGAGACGTAGTCGGGGTGTTTTTCTTCAGACAGCAGCACCAAGTTGCACAAGACAGCAGCAACACACATACTGACGGAGCCGACACTGTGGTCTATAGTTAACCCTTTTGAGGGCAATGCTGCCTTTTGGTATTTTATTTTGGGTAACACTAAGATCATTTTATTCAGCTGAGAGAAACCTCCGACAATCTAAGCTTAGCTTAACATGAACTAGTAAATGAAAAAACTCTGTTAAAGAAATGAAGGTAAAATCAATAAGTTAAAAACTATGTGACGGAGGATGTTACCTATTTTACCTGTATAGTGATGACACAGTGTAACAGCCAGGAGAGCAAGCGATGTTACCAGGAATTTTAGTAAATCAATGACAATTAGAGTGAAGTCTGAGTAAGGAGGAGTTTGCTCGAGGGCAGACATGGGAGGCTGAACCACTCATAAAGACGTTTGTTTACCTTGACACTGCATAGACAAGTATACTGTATAGCGAGAACTGTGTGGTGGCGGCGATGGCTGGAGGCACGACAACAAGAATTATAGAAGAGATTGTATAATTTAGTTGGTATAATTTGTGTTTAACCTCTTATGAATATTAATAAGAGCCCTTTCATTACAATGCCTACAGGTTACTAGTGCGTTAAGCATAATTTAGATCTCAACTTAAAGATATTTGACCATAGAAGGAGTCAATAATTCACAACCAAGATAATACTGCAATGGATAAACCTGAGTCACCTTCCATTAATACCGACCAAACTATAGATGCTTCGACTGTGCAGCTTTAAGGATTCTGCAGTCAGCCACAAGATAGGCAGGAGATGAGAAAGGGAAGACCATATGAGAGGAAGTTTATTGAGAGGAAAGTTGGGTGTGCTAAAGTTTGTCAGGGACTTTTGAAATACCTCAGGCAACGGGGGAGAAAAAAAAGATTCAAGAAAGTTATCAACAGTAAAGGCAAAGTTGTAAGTGGGAGGACAGAGAGAGAGAGAGAGAGAGAGAGAGAGAGAGAGAGAGAGAGAGAGCACTGTTGTCTCTTGATCCAGGTGAACTCTATACTTCCCCCTCACAGATTAATTAGCATTTTTTCAGGGTAACAGAGTCGATGCTGTTTGTTTATGAAGATCCGCACCTAATACGAAGTCCATAATAGTTTGCTTGGCTTAAAAAAAAATTAAATGCTATCTTTCTTAAAACAATCCATCAGTAGTAGGCGATAAAGCTACACTTACTGTACATAGTTGGGGAATATATGTGTTTTAGGTGAGGTGAGGTGAGGTGAGGTGAGGTTTCTCCTTCCGATATGATTATAATATATGAATGAAGAAACTGGTTCAGGGTATCGGAAAAAGCGGTTCAGCCAACCGGAAAAACGGCTCAGACTATCAGAAAAGCTGCTCAGCCTATCGGAGCGGTTTAGAATATCCGAAAACGGTTCAGAATATCGGTAAAGCAGTTCAGCCAATCAGAAAGTCACTGACATCAAAACAGTTTCATAATGAGGTATAATCACAGGTGAGTAGTGAGGCAGGTTCTGATAATCGGGAAAGGTTGTTGTGGAAAGATTACCGTGAAACGTTATCGGGAAAGGTAATCGGTAAAGATTGTCGGGAAAGGCTATCGGGGAAGGTTATCGGGGAAGGCTATCGGGGAAGGTTACCAAGAAAGATTATAGGAAAAGGTTAACGGAAAAGGGTAACGAAAAAGGTTATCGGGAAAGGTGATCGCGAAAGGCTATTAAGGAAAGGTCACCGGAAAAGGTTAATGGGGAAAGTTATCAGGAAACATTATCGGGGAAGGTTATTAGAAAAGGTTATCAGGAAACGTTATTAGTAAAAGCTATCGGGGAAGATTATCGGGGAAGGCTATCGGGGAAGGTTATTGGGGAAGGCTATTAGGGAAGGTTATCGGGAAAGATTATCGGGAGAGAGATGATTAAATAATGACACAACAATTACCAGCCGGGGACTTGTAATAATCAATAAGTATTATAACGAAAATTGTTACATATTTGACTTAATTTTGTCATTTAATGTTAAAAAAGTATAACCACTTAAACTTTTACTTGAAGCTTTTAATAGTTTCATACCAAAAAAATACAAATATTATTAACTAATCCTTTAAGTACGATGGTTTAACCCTTTGAGTACGATGGTCTTACCCTTTGAGTACAGTGACTGAGTACGATGGCTTAATCCCTTTGAGTACAGTGACTTTATCACTTGAGAACGATAGCTTAACCCTTTGAGTACAATGACTTTATTCTTTGAGTACGAAATCTTCATCTGTGGGCAAATATACTGTACTAAGGGGTTGAAATCGTACTCAAGGGTTAAAACAATTTCCTCCAAGACCAACAAAAACCTTGATATCCTGAGCAACAACTTGACGTGATAGCTAACACTCAAGACTCGGGTGAGGTGTAACGAGTTAAGGCACAGTTTAACAATTACCAAACGACTCCATTAAGACGTAACATTAATAGAGAGAAAAACAAAACAAAATCTTCGACCACTAATTAGAAAAGTTATTTGATAATTATTGAAACAGAGACTTGGACAATGGAGGCGAGATTATGTATATGTTTAAATTAACTTAAAAGTCAATTAAACACATTAACAAGTAAACAACAACAAGGAAAATAAAGAAAACAACAAGGAAAATAAAGAAAACAACAACAACAACAACAACAAGGAAAATAAAGACCTCAGCAACAAGTTTCACAAAAAGACGCGGAAAACATGAAGGCCATCCATCCATCCATCCGTCCATCCAACCATCCGACCATCCATCCATCCGTCCATCCATCTGTCCATCCAACCATCCGTCCATCCAACCAACCATCCATCCAATCAACCATCCATCCAGCCATCTATCCATCCAGCCATCTATCCATCCACCTATCCATCCATCCACCCATCCATCCAACCATCCATCCATTCACATAGTGGCTCTCAGGTTACTCCAACACATAGTGGCTCTCAGGTTACCCCAACACATAGTGGCTCTCAGGTTACCCCAACACATAGTGGCTCTCAGGTTACTCCAACACATAGTGGCTCTCAGGTGACCCCAACACATAGTGGCTCTCAGGTTACTCCAACACATAGTGGCTCTCAGGTGACCCCAACACATAGTGGCTCTCAGGTTACTCCAACACATAGTGGCTCTCAGGTTACTCCAACAGTGCAAAAAATAAACTAACTTTTGACTGTGTGAGAGTGAGGACCCCGTCGTCTTGCCTCGATAAGGGAGTGGCTTTAAACCAACTTAACTTGAAGAAGGAAGGAACAGCTCAAGGCGGCAGAGGGGCTGTTGTCTAATGGCGGTGATGAGGACGACCGCGGGTGTTACAAAAGTAGTTAGGGACGGGTGCTGATGGTTACAGCCTCGTAAAAGCGGCTGTAACGGGTGCTGACGGTTACAGCCTCGTAAAAGCGGCTGTAACGCGCCTCTGATGCATAGAGACGAGCGGGAAACTGTGGCACTATCTGTCTCCAACTCACTGCCAGGCTCTCTCTCTCTCTCTCTCTCTCTCTCTCTCTCTCACTTACATATCTTTCGTCTCTAAACATCGATTTTCACGTCCAAGTTCAACATTACTAAAATATATTGTTTATTTTCCGTCTGAACTTTTTATATACTTTTTTTCGAACTAATCTAAATATAAACACAAGTGTCTTTCTTATCCTTGAATCAAATATTACAAAATACTTTCAATGCCCCTAATTTTGCTTTTAAATATTAAATATATTTTTACCTTAAATTTCAATCTCATTATGAAACTGTATCGTCCTGGACTGACTGGTAGACATGGGTGTGGCACTCAGGTACAGTACGACCGACACACACCTGTTCATTAATCGATTATTGCTGACCCTTGTATGCTCCCTCATAAAGTTCTGACGAGATGGAAGGGTCGCAACCAAATGAACCCTTCCATTGTTATTACTAAAGGGTGATATCTGGGGCTCAAGTTCGTACAATACTATGTGTGTGTGTGTGTGTGTGTGTGTGTGTGTTGGTTGACTCTTAAGCCCAAATGTACAAATGCCTTTCATAATCTCACACACACACACACACACACACACACACACACCAAACGTGTGGATGGAACAACTTATAAAGGATGTACGATCATTATATCTGGTCGACATACTGATATTCAGACAGTGGCTCTTCCTAAGGCTTCATTAGCAGTCGAAAATGGGACATATAATCTGATTATATACTGAGCGTCCTGCCTGGGTCATGGCGAGTAATCCTACCCACCCACCCATCTCCCTTCCTATCTATCTACCTACCCACCAACTTACCACTAAGGACTTAGTCACTTGGTTTATACTACATATTTACACAAAATTTGACAGGCCAGACCAGGCTAGACCAGACCAGACCAGGCCAGACCACGAGACCCACGTAACAGGAGGTCGTAACTCTGTACTGGCCTCTTAAGTGTACCTCTTAAGTGTACTCGCAGGGAATTAAACTTCATTAAGATAAATTGAACTGTTTTTGTTTTGTTTTTCTTGGTTGTGTCGAGCATAACAAGTCGACCAAACAAATAGTTGAGGATTTTTTCAATTCATTACATATTACTTGTATAGAGGTTAATATTACCGACAAAACAATACGTGTATGTGCTAGCTTACTTCAGTACCGACAGTAGGAGATAATATTTTACTTTAAGCTTCAGTGTAATCTGTGGTTCACAATAGTTCGCCTCCTTCAGAGTGTACGACAATGGTAATGTTGTCTGATGCAAATATTTTGAGTTGTCAAAACTTTGCCTGGCTGAAACATGATCCGGAATATTGAGCGTGGTGCACCACCCGCGTCCTGCGTTGCCCTGCTGTCTTGACTCGTGGACACCAAAGATTTTAATATATAAATAAAAACTTTAGTTTGTTTGTATTCCTGGGATACAAAGGCGGAGGAGTGAATACAGTGTGGAGCGTGGAAGGAATACCAGTTTTCACAATAACAATAGTGTAGACAGGACAGCAGTGACCTCCCCTTGTCAACGTCACGAGCTGCCGGGGGTAAAACGAGGCATGAAGGGTCCGGGGTAAAACCCACAACACCATTCCACCTCCATAAAACTCACAACGGTACAACATGGCGAAGATTCTGGGCTCGTAACATCGCCGCTCAAGCCACCAGAGCAGAAGGTATGCAACTCAGTGTAAACCTGCATTCAATATATTCCGAAATGTGCAGCAAATGTTGCCAGAATGTTGCACTCAGGAGATATGCACCTCAGTGTATATGGTAAATGTGCACTTGCAGAGTGACAGTTTTTCTCGAGTCTTATTTTAAAGACTTTGTATAGTTACTGAAGCAAATTCTCGATAAAACACCTTAGTCGTATTTAAAAGAGGAAAACCTTCCCCTCCCGTCCAGAGAAAAAGATTCTAGATGTTTCCGCACTGTGTCTACGGTAGTAACGCTCACTAAATATAAGAGAATCTTCAGGGACGATGACCACTCCCCATCTGTATGTTCTTGCACGCCTTCTGATTTCACCAGAAACTTCCCCGGACGGCTCTATGCAATTATGAATCCATAAAATATTCACATAAATCATACTCTTATTCAGGGAGTGATGCCGGGTTTCATTTCCATGAAAACAGACAATTAATGGGAAAGAGAGTCACAGACAAACAATGGAGAACGTGAGGAATAGAAACCCAAAGATAAAGGAATACCAACAAAAAACAGAGAAGGACAATGAATAGAAAACAAAGGAGACAAGTTAACAACGGCGGAGGACCACAGCAGAGTGTCGTGGGCGGCCTGGCCGGTAGTGGTGCCACACACACAGTCTCTATCTTTCTCTCTCCCTCTCTTTGTCTCTCTTTCCGTCGAGAACTGACAATAGAGCTCCTTAACTGTATTAAGTCTGACGTTATGAGCAGCGAACAGAGCAGTACACCCTTCCCCTCTTACCAGAATAATGGCAGCTCCTCTAAGCCCCCCGGCTGTGTCAAGCTATGCACCACCCACACTTCCAGAGGTTCCTACGGTGAATTTTCTTTACTAACTAAAGAAATAAAGACGCTTCTAACGAGGTAACTTACGCTACAAATAAAAATATATATCTGGGGAAATGACTCCGTATCGTAACAGCAGACTTCCTTATATCCCCGGTTAGCCAGAGAGAATATTTAAACGTAAGTTTTTTGAGAATGTGTATCCTCAGCGGGAATTATAAAGCCGGGGTTAATATCCACTGAAGAAACTTGCCGCTTGTGTATAAAAAAAACTACAAAGAAAAAACCCAGAAGAGACTGTATGTTTACAACTTTACATCTCACAGTTTGGCCGAAATTCTAAAACGTGAGAACTAGAGTCTCGAATTATTTAAGAGTCGCTGTTAAAAATAAAAGCCACAGACTGCATAAGTTCCAGCACATTTAACTGACTAAATTTAAGACTGGAAAAAAATATGACAATGGTGTACAATATCGTCGAAATTACACTGTGCACTGAGACACTTTACCGTAACTGCAGCTATATACGTCCACTTATGGGGGGACATACAGCCATGGGATCATACGAACATTAACACCACCAGCATCATCAGGGGAAATAAGCTGGCGGTGTTATTCTTCGTATTATCCTGTTTATATAACGTGATTAACTCGGGGACTCTAGAAACCCAGCCAAGGAGTAATAAAAGTCTCTCCTAAACTGTTGATGTTACATTAAGAACAAGTCAACTCAGCAGGCACAACCCCACATTAAGGTTACACAAACACAATATTGACACAACGCTGAGAAAATCAACAGGACACTAGAAAAAAGAGATTAGTGCGTGCCTTCCCGGGAGTGGCGGTGACCTGCAGCTGCTGCCACTCAACTTAGGATTTATTCATTACATTCTTGGTGTGTGTGTGTGTGTGTGTGTGTGTGTGTGTTACTCGTCCAAGAGAGAGAGAGAGAGAGAGAGAGAGAGAGAGAGAGAGAGAGAGAGAGAGAGAGAGAGAGAGAGAGAGAGAGTAAATGTTTGGTATTATACGTATTGAAGTCTCTCTCTCTCTCTCTCTCTCCACCAAGACCTCGGGAGTTACGGCCCTGGTGTGATAGCTCTTTCCTCCCTGCCGGCGCCGAGGGGTGACAACCACTGTGATGGAAGCCTTGCATACATTCCCCCGAGTTTGCCAACCGTCGAACTTTTGTGGTCTATGGCCCCTTAATGTTAGCGGCGGCACTGAGAGCAGCCCCACTCCCTCACTCTACCAAACCCCTGACGACTCTAAGCCCTTATTCATGCCAGTTTCTTCCATCCAATGAACTGTTTAAATTCCCATAAATCTTACTGAGGAATATATATCCAACGCAGGCACACACATCCACCACATCAGTACACGTTGACTACCTCACTTACAGCCAATCACATCACGAAGCAGTTATACCAGTCAATACAACTCTGACATAGTTATTGATATTTAATTATTTACTCCTAACACATCACTACAGTACTCAGTTACCATCAATCAATCCACGACTGACAACCAAGAGTAGGTGTTATCTTTTGTGTGTTCTTGTTGATGACTCATGTATGTAGGAGTCCAGCCCTGTAGTGTACATTATAACATCAACTACAGTCTAGGGCTAGTGTTTGACAACGCCGCCAGGGGAAAAACATCTTTTCTTGAGTGACAACAACAGATTTCAGCTCTAATAGTGATGACATGTTTCAACACACACACACACACACACACACACACACTATAGTAAGTTGAAATGCCCTGTAGTTTAAGCTTCTCCCCACCTAGTTATCATATATCATATTTGTATCACTTATGTTACTTGTATATTATTTGTAAATCAAGAGACCCATTCCCCAATTATGTAACTGTATATTTTCAGCCTTCCGGCTGCCATGCTCTTTCAATAAACCGTTAATTATTATTATTATTATTATTATTACACACACACACACACTCACACACACACACACACACAGAAATCATTAAGGACAACCATTTCAAAATTTAATTTAGTCGACACCACCACTCTACCACAACCATTATTACCGCCACCACCACAGGACCAGCTAGCCCCCATCATCACCACCACGGAACCAGTTAGCCCCCATCAGCCAATCAACTTCAACCGCAGTTATCGCATATTCATGATCGCGCGACAGCTGGCCCGAGTCGATTCCGCAGTTTGCTTTATTCATCGACAAATCAATGACGATGAATGCACCTGGCTCACCTCATCCACACGCTGGCTGAGAACAACTACACGTGGGTCCTCGTTCACACACGCTAAAGGAGTCTACTTATAAGAGCTGTCAGATACCTAGCACCTTATACCAACCTAATACTAAGCAGTGATTTAACCTTTTGAGGATGAGAGTTAAACCATCGTCCTTAAGGGATTAATATTCGTCGATAAATAGTTAAACCTTCATACTAAAAGTGTTAAAACATCACCCAACTAAACATCGACCTTGAAACATTAAACCATCATCCTCGAAGGTTTACATAAATCTCTCTAAAAACAAAAACTGATCCACCTCACAAATAATTACAAACATAAATTAAAAAAAAATAAATAAATAAAAGTAATAAATATCAAACTACTGGGAAACACTGAAACATAACCCGAGTATATGTGAAGCTTCCTCCTCCCTCTTGGTCAACACAACCAAACACTCGCCCATATCAACTCTCTCTCTCTCTCTCTCTCTCTCTCTCTCTCTCTCATATATGTTGTTTTTCTTTTACTTTATCTGTCTATACTTCCCTTCCTCTTCTCTCTATTTCATCTGCTCTTCTACTTCATTATTTTCTCCTTATTATCCTCTACTATTGCTACCCTATCTTCCTACTCCACTTCATCAGTGTTCTTTATTCTCCTTCCTCTTTCATATCCTCTTTCCCTCACATACCTCTTCTTTCATACCTCCTTCATCATCCTTACTTGCCTTCCTTCCGCTTCCCTTCTCCATTCTACTTCTTCCTGCTCCTCCTCCCCTATCTCTTCTTTCCTACCCCCCTTCATTATCCTTACATTCCTCCCTTCCTTTTCTCCATCCCCATTCTTCCTCCTCCTTCCTCCTTCCCTCTCTCGCCTCCTCATCACTACACAGACTAAACAGCTGTCACGAGATAATCATCAATTTTGAGATCGACTCAAATTGCCCGTGGTACGAGAAGGGCCAATATTTATGCTAATGGTGGGTAGGGGGGGGGCAGGATGGAGGTGGGTACTGGTGGTGGGAAGTTGTTGGGTCAGGATGCTGGTGGGTAGAAGTGGAGGGAAGTGGGGTGGGGGGGGGGGGGCAGGATTA